>JAFIRS010002846.1:0-176161 GCA_018342105.1 Gonioctena quinquepunctata | reverse complement strand
GATTTTCGTCGACAAATGTATTGAAGACCTAGTGAATCGATGTCTCTCCTGCGTCAATGTTACTAATGATTTCTGGTGAGTACTCTTTTTGGAAAACATTCTTCTTTGCCTCATTCATCTTTATGACTTCTTAATTGAGACTGGAATAGAAAATCAAATAACTATCTGAATAAAAATGCAAATTTTCAATTTCAGATTTTTTCTTTTGAGTTAGGGCCTTCTCAGAATATCTATCAGATGTAGTTCAATGTCTAGCGTGGCTTTAGCCGGGGAAGTAGTTGTTTTCTGTTAGACATTCACAAAAAATAACTTCATTTTAATCGAGGATTTTTTCAATTCACAGAAAAATATTTCTATCAATATTTAATTGAGAATGTTTCCCTTTTCAACATGAATACCCCACAAGAGGTTATTTTGACGATGGAAGATAGTGACTAAAGTTTATCTTTCAGTCGCAGATGATTACATATCTGATTTTATGAACATCCTGTTTATATTTTCAACAAATCAATCCATCATACCCCATGACAGGTTTTAATGTCAGAAAACACTAATTTCAAAGTGTCTCTCCAAAAGAAATGATTCTAACTTTTTCCATCTTTGCGAAGTGAGATTGCTTCTTGAGAATGTGTTTCCCATTTCTTCGGTCTTCCTGATGATGCGTTGGAGGCGTGGAAATAGATTTTCTCGAAAAATGTATTGAAGACCTAGTGAATGCGATGTCTCTCCTGCGTCAATGTTACGAATTATTTCTGGTGAGTACTCTCTTTGGAAAACATTCTTCTTTGCCTCATTCATCTTTATGAGTTCTTAATTAAGACTGGAATAGAAAATCAAATAACTATCTGAATAAAAATGCAAATTTTCAATTTCAGATTTTTTCTTTTGAGTTAGGGCCTTTTCAGAATATCTATCAGATGTAGTTCAATGTTCAGCGTGGCTTCAGCCGGGGAAGTAGTTGTTTTCTGTTAGACATTCACAAAAAATAACTTCATTTTAATCGAGGATTTTTCAATTCACAGAAAAATATTTCTATTAATATTTAATTGAGAATGTTTCCCTTTTCAACATGAATACCTCACAAGAGGTTATTTTGACGATGGGAGATAGTGACTAAAGTTTATCTTTCAGTCGCAGATGATTCCATATCTGATTTTATGAACATCCTGTTTATATTTTCAACAAATCAATCTATCATACCCCATGACAGGTTTTAATGTCAGAAAACACTAATTTCAAAGTGTCTCTCCAAAAGAAATGATTCTAACTTTTTCCATCTTTGCAAAGTGAGATTGCTTCTTGAAAATGTGTTTCCCATTTCTTCCGGTCTTCCTGATGATGCGTGGCGTGAAATAGATTTTCGTCGACAAAAATGTATTGAAGACCTAGTGAATGCGATGTCTCTCCTGCGTCAATGTTACGAATTATTTCTGGTGAGTACTCTCTTTTGGAAAACATTCTTCTTTGCCTCATTCATCTTTATGAGTTCTTAATTAAGACTGGAATAGAAAATCAAATAACTATCTGAATAAAAATGCAAATTTTCAATTTCAGATTTTTTCTTTTGAGTTAGGGCCTTTTCAGAATATCTATCAGATGTAGTTCAATGTTCAGCGTGGCTTTAGCCGGGGAAGTAGTTGTTTTCTGTTAGACATTCACAAAAAATAACTTCATTTTAATCGAGGATTTTTCAATTCACAGAAAAATATTTCTATCAATATTTAATTGAGAATGTTTCCCTTTTCAACACCCTGCTGAAAATACCTTATAAAAACTTATATAAAAAACCTTATAAGGACCCATCAGTCCCATATTGGTAATTGCAACAGGAATTCCCAATAAGTTCTGATAGGGAACTCCTCATAGGTTCTTGTTGGGAATTACTCATAAATTCCTCAGGTTTGTATTGTAAATTCCTCTTAGGATCTTATTGTGATTTCCACATAGGTTCCTATTGTGATTTCCAAATAGGTTCCTATTGTGATTTCCACATAGGTTCCTATTGAGATCTCCTTGTAAGTTCTTATTGATATTTCCTCATAAATCTATATGAGGAAATACTTATATTTCATGCGTTTTATTCATTGATGAAATAGGCACTGTTGAAGTAACTCTGCAAAATAATTCCATTGGAAATCTGATATCTGAGACTTCTCAATATTATTACTATAAAAAAATCCCAATTTTATTTAGATATATTCAATATGAAAATAATTGTTGGCAAGTTTCTGAAACATTTTTATTGTAAATAATTCAAATATTTATTTTGACTTCTTCCTCTTCAACCAATTGCACTGCTAGCTCCAACTTGATCATCTGAAACCTCCTCATTGCCAATAATATCCAGAGTAGGATTCGTCTTTTTCACTGGAATTCAAGAAATTCATAATTAAACAGGAGGGACTTCAATTTATACTAAAAATACCTCTTGGAAGTCTATTCAAGTCACTGATTTTGCTAGCTAAATAATTGTTCACATGTTTCAGCTCTCTTTCTATCTCCAGTTTCGAATAACCTCTATTATTCAGAAAAATGCTAAATATCTGAAAAATGAACAACAAATCCAATAAAATTTAAATTATGATGTATATGTATAAATATATATATATATATATATCTATACATATATATATATATATATATATATATATATAAATGCGGCTTTTATGCCTGCCCCATTTTGAATGATATCACCGATACCACATTTTGAAATCAAAGACATTGTGATAGATAGATAGATGTGGGGGCACATCTGTCGAATTTCTTTATCGTTTTTGAAAATCATGCATTTGAAATGTCAAGTATAAGTGCAGATCAGAATGGTAACCCTTACATCGATAACTTTTGAACAGTTTGATGTGAAACAATGGGATATATATAAAGGTGTCATCTACCCTCTTGATCAACAGTTGATAGTCCATTAAAAACAAATGTTCGAAATTTTGTGAATGAAAAAATAACCTAACAGGATAGTTAAAAATGTGGACGAATTTAACAAATGTTTATTTTTAAATTCTGATTCATTCATTCATTTAAGTTCTGATTCATCTTACCATGAATTGCTGACAGTTTAGTGGCAATAATGCGGTCGACATATTTCCTTTTTATATTATTGCTGCTCTTCCCAGTAACTGAAGAATTTTTTAGAGTCAATGCTCCAAAGACTGCCATTGCAATATTCTTGACAAACTGAGTTCCACTTCTGGCAGTCACATAGGCAGTATCATAAGAGCCCTTCTTTATGAACACATTTTGACCAAGGTGGACCTGAAGAAAGAGTGATGAAAAACTTTCAATTCAAAATCAACAGCTTACTCATTTAAAACTTCTTTGCTCTGAGAAGTTATGTATCCCAATAATTCATTTTTTCTTTCAGTTTCAACTGTAGGATAGAAACTGAAAGATTGAATATTTCAATTATTTAATTTTTAGATACATGCAACCTTTTGCCCTGACAAGGTAACAAACAAAATTTACCTCATCATCCACCACAGTTCCTATTTCCACATTATCTTTTTTCAAAGATCCTCCACCAACCATTTTCTCAATCTTTTCTACTAATGCTAAAAAAAAGTTCATTTCTGATACACTGTAATCAGATGAAAAGTAATAGATTCAAAAGTACCTCTATTTATATTGATGACATCTCTTTGAAGTTCTATGTTCAATTTTGTAAGTTCTTTTATTTGTTGTTCTTGTTCTCTTTGAATTATTTTCATTTTTTCAATCTCACATGTCAATTCACTAATTGAATTACTGCAGGGGACAGCTCTTGATGTATTGCAGTTGGTAGGACCAAATCCCTCGCAGGAGTCATTACCAGAATCCCCATTTTCCCCATATGGAGATATTTTCTGATTCCCCTGGAAAAACATTTTAATATCTAATAACAGCTTTTCTTTGAAAAAATTGCTACTTACCCGATCTTTTGGTAAGGGCAGATTGATATTTTTCAAAATATTATTTTCAAAAATTTTTTTCACCTGGAAGGAAGTTAGAAAATAATTAGGAAGAGATAAAACAATAAGTACATTGAAAGATGTGTACATGAAAAGAATTGGTACAGCAGGACCAACATCATTCTTCGTGGCTTTGTCAAGTGTACCAATTTTAATATTGTTCTATGTGACATTAATTTTTATTGCTTCTATTTGTCAATGTATTTTGTAATATTAAATCTCTCGACTCACACTGGATTTATGTTGTTGGAAGTAATCCTCTTCTTTTTTTTATGATCATCATCATCTACTTGATATCACTTTCTGAGGCATCGGACAATAAAAGTTCTTTATTGAAAACAACTCTTTTTTTTCTCCACCACTTTGGAGCTCCTCCATTGTATCTGAAATGGAATAAATTTTATATGACACCCTAATGATTCATTTTGAACATTTAACAGTGGCACCTTTGTGGGACATGTATGAAGATTGGCAGACAACCCTAGAGAATCCGCTAACTATCGAGCAAAAAATTTTGAGGATAGCAATATGGAATTTGTTTCTTCTCCACTTCTACACCGGTATTGATGATTCATTTTGCTTTTGTTTAGGATAGGATAGTCATATTGAGTGTCAAAATATAATTTCTCAAAAATATTGATACTAACCTCTTACATAAATGATTGCCCCAGGATAAAATTCTCCATCTGTCCATTGAATTCTGAATTTTTTTCATAAAGATGTATGTCATCTGGATCAAAATGTTTGATTTTGCTCGATGTCGACATATTCACATATGTTATCCTCAATGAATTTCACATAAGCTACATGTTGCATGCTAACACTGTTGGCAAAAAATACTATCTATACTTTCTGCAAATGATTATATATATATATATATATATATATATATATACCACTGGAATGAAATCATATCTAGGTAGGTAACATATTATTAAGTGATGATTATGCAGATCTTACAAGTAATATAAAATAACAGTATAGGTAAATGTAGTTCTGGTACTTTTATTAGTTTATCTAATGACCGTTTTCATGTATTGTTATATTAAACCTCAAAATGCGTTTTGTTCACTGATATGTCACAGCAGGTGATAGGTATTGCAAAAAATGAAAGTAGAAAATGACCCCAAATAATGAAGTTAAAATGGCTATAACTCCTAACTCTGCACAATGTTTTGATCACAGATACACCAGACAAAATACAACCCCAAAATCATAATGATTGAAATTTACCCATTTTCCCCAAATGCAAAAATTCTTGACTATCTGCGAAGATAATAGACAAACAATGCGTACTTACCCAAATATTCTGAGATAAATCAATCTATAAAAAATTATACACGCCGACATCAATAATCATCACCAACACACCAATCACGGAACACGGAATTTTTCACAGTAGCCACAGAACATGTTTTATGACCTTATTCGGCGACTAGTTCATGGCCATTGTTTGATTTACAGGCTGTGCCATGCATGTTAGGCTGGATTTGAAGAATTCAGTAGTCGTTCTCTCAATGCTCTCCACTCGAAAAAGCTACGCGACCTTTTGTTTTATTAAAATAAGGAATATGAAACCTCTGCTCTGCGGGGAATCTCACATCACGAAACACTTGCCTAATGCACTCAGCCAGTCATCGTGCGAGTAGCCGACGCGACGCCTTACCACGTTTAGGTACAAGTCTTTTGATTGGCTAGACTTCGTTTGTGCCTATTCAAATGTGTCTGTGATCGGCGGTTCATGCTCAAATACAAGGGAGCACTATATCCGAAGCCTAAGAATGTCTTATGAACAATCATAATTCTTACATTTTGGTGTTATTGTTTTGAAAAACATTCATAAAATAAATCATTTTAGTTCAGTTTCCACGTTACCGGCAGGCCGTATTCTCGAAAGTCAAGTGTCATCTTCCATATTTCACTTTCATGTCAGTTGTCACTATTTTCTGTTGTCAATGGCACAAACAAATGTTGTAGAGTAGAGTACAAAAGACTGCTAGAATTTTTATAATGTGTTATAGCGAACCTAGAAGTATAAAGAAACTGTGTTTAAATGAAGATGATGCTGAATGGGCGTCTAGAACGACAAAGTGGCGTTGGAAAAAAAAATGTGTGGAACGCGTTTGTGCAGTCGATTCAGGAGAGGACACAAGAGAATTGAATAATTCGAATGAACATAATGATGCAATGCTAACAGAATTCGAGGATTCGGAGATGGCTGATTTGGGAGAAGCAAATCGATCTAAATTATCTTTCAACAATCCCTTTAATGAAGACTATTCAACTGACGAAGGTGATAGAGATAATATCAATGGTTATGACCCAGAAGACTCTTCAATAACTGGTGGAAGTAGATGGGAGAACAACGAAGGCGAAATATTGAGTGATAATGAAGAAATAATTAATATTGAAGACAACAGATCACCAGAACCTGGAAACAATGCTAGTGATGGAAATCATTGTGAAGAAAATCCAAAACATAATCCCTTCAATTTTTTTAATTATTTTCCAGATTCAGGTCTCAATGAAATTGACATAAAGGCAATGATAACTGGATTTTCTCTGAGACATGGGTTATCACGGGAAGGAACTAAAGATTTAATTCAACTCATTGAAGTTCTCGCCAATAAAAAGTTGACCCTGACAAATTATCTCATCAATAAAACTTTCGCTTCTCCAGAAGAAGTTGTCCAGTATCACTTTTATTGCATCAAATGCAAATATTTTTTGGAGACAAGTGTAAAGTCTCAAATAACTGGACACAAATCAATGTGTGAAAGGTGCGAGTTCGAGAATACCATCTCCCGTAATTCGGATAACTATTTTATTTTGCTGGATTTGAAATATCAGCTCAAATGTTTTTTGGAAACTGCAGAAATCCAACAATACTTGAATAGTTTCAATTTCAATAATGATAATGAAAATATGACTGATGTCCACGACGGACAAATCTTTAAAAATCTTAGAAGCAGTCAACGTAAGTTTTCCTATACGTACAATTTCAATACAGATGGAGCTGCAGTCTTCAATTCGTCTAAGCTGTCTATGTGGCCAATTCAATTAGTAATAAATGAACTGCCTCCGAGCAAAGATTCCGGAAAATATGACTGATGTCCACGACGGACAAATCTTTAAAAATCTTAGAAGCAGTCAACGTAAGTTTTTAGCAGCAATGTGGTTTGGAAAGTGTGAACCAGACATGAATATTTTTATGAGTAAATTTGTAGAAGTTGCAACGGACATTGCAACTGAAGGGGTAACATGGGTTTGTAATGAAGTTGTGCAAACTTCGAGATTTTTACCATTGCTTTGTTGTGTTGATTCAGTAGCAAAGCCTATGCTACAGAATATGACTCAGTTCAATGGATTTTATGGGTGTCCATATTGCTACCATAGTGGAAAAGTTATTAATAGACAAGTAAAATACCCAGTTGCTGAAAACTGTAATCAGAAAAGAACTCCCAGTGAAGTTGTAGAGTGATATGGAAAACTCTTGAAGAGTAATAAAAGGTTGAGGCATTAAGGGTGCTGCTGCCTCTATAAATCTGCCAAGTTTTAATATTGTGTGGGGTTATTCAATTGACTATATGCATGCAGTTCTTTTAGGTGTAGTTAACTATTAGTTGATATTTGGACAACTTATAACTATCACACTGACAATCTGATGTACATTGGTCCCCAAGAAATCTGAAGGAAATAAATGTTAGACTAACCAAAATCACTCCACCAAGTGAAATACATCGTTTACCAAGGCCTCTAACAGAGCGGGCCAAATGGAAAGCAACAGAGTGGAGATCTTGGTTACTTTACTATTGTGTTCCATGTTTATCTGGCATATTAAATGATAAGTATTTGAAACATTTTATTTTACTTCAAAAGGCCATTTTCATTTTACTCCAAGATAACATTACAATTGTAGAGCTCAATGAAGTAGCCAATTATTGTTTGAATAAGTTTGTTGATGATTTTCAAAAATTTTATGGAATGCCAGCTATGAATTTTAATGTTCACTTATTGACACATATATGTGATAGTGTAAAAATGTCTGGTCCTCTCTGGGCAACTTCATGTTTTTCTTTTGAATCTAATATATACAACATTAAGAAACAAATAAATGGACCAAGAAGTATAGGAAAACAAATTGTTTATAGAATGTTGAAAAAGCAAGTTCTTGATGAAATTTCAAACTCTAATGAAATGTCTTCAAAATGTAAAGAATTTTTGACTTCAATATCTTTGTATCGAATGCCCTCTGAAGATAACAAAATTAAATTACTAGGATCAGGCTATAATGAATATGGAATGAGAGGATTTTTATATAAAGCAATACTCATCAATAACAGAAAATTCAGTATTTCTGATGGCTTATCAAAAAATAACAATTCTCACCTCAAATTGCATAATAATTCATTTTGTAAAATTCTGAATATAATCCAAGATGATGATGGTGAAATAAGGTTGCAGATAAAAATATTCGACTGCATTCCTTTTGGTATAAACCATGTGTACTTACATAAATGTTGGAAAATCATTGGAGAGGGAGATATTGTTTTCATTGAGGTGAACCAAATAAAATCAAAGTGTATTTACATAGCTGTCAATAGTTGTAAATGTATATGTGAATTCCCAAATGAATTTGAAGTACAGTAAATATATCTATTGGTAAAGTATGTTACATAATCTTGTTTATATGCACTTTCTTATACTATAATCGCAGTCCAACCTTACCTCAAAATCTCCCAACAATATAATAAATGAATGATATTTGAAGTAAAAATTGATTGCCTGTAGGTCCTTAAAGAGCCAATTGTTGGGTGTATATGGAACTCCTCATTGAAATTTTCCCATAAGAACTCATAAAAACTTATTTGAGATCCATCTTGAAAATTATCAGCTCAGATCCAGGTAGAGCCTGTTGTCGGGTGTATATGGAATTTCTCGTTGAATGAATACTACCAACAATATAAATATTTGAAATTAATCATACTTATACATCCTTATTGATCCTTGACAGGTTCATATGGAATTTCTCATAGATTCCCAATCAAAGCTAACCTCATAAAGACTCATAAAATCTCTTAACAATATAATAAATGAATTTTATATTTTGGAGTTCTTGAAAAATATTTCTCATAGACTCTCATAGAGCCGCATGTTGGTTTTATGAGGAATTTCTCATAAAAACTGGTTTCCACTAGAATCTGGTCAAACCAAATAAAGATTTAAGAGCACCAATACATCCATCCTCATGAAAACCACCATCCCTCATAAAGACATGCTAGAAACTCATAAAATCTCTATGAGATTTTATCTGGTTTGATGAGGTATTTTCAGCAGGGCATGAATACCTCACAAGAGGTTATTTTGACGATGGAAGATAGTGACTAAAGTTTATCTTTCAGTCGCAGATGATTCCATATCTGATTTTATGAACATCCTGTTTATATTTTCAACAAATCAATCTATCATACCCCATGACAGGTTTTAATGTCAGAAAACACTAATTTCAAAGTGTCTCTCTAAAAAAAAAGATTCTAACTTTTTCCATCTTTGCAAAGTGAGATTGCTTCTTGAAAATGTGTCTCCCATTTCTTTCGGTCTTCCTGATGATCGTGGAAGCGTGAAATAGATTTTCGTCGACAAAAATGTATTGAAGACCTAGTGAATGCGATGTTTCTCCTGCGTCAATGTTACGAATGATTTCTGGTGAGTACTCTCTTTTGGAAAACATTCTTCTTTGCCTCATTCATCTTTATGAGTTCTTAATTAGGACTGGAATAGAAAATCAAATAACTATCTGAATAAAAATGCAAATTTTCAATTTCAGATTTTTTATTTTGAGGGCCTTTTCAGAATATCTATCAGATGTAGTTCAATGTTCAGCGTGGCTTTAGCCGGGGAAGTAGTTGTTTTCTGTTAGACATTCACAAAAAATAACTTCATTTTAATCGAGGATTTTTCAATTCACAGAAAAATATTTCTATCAATATTTAATTGAGGATGTTTCCCTTTTCAACATGAATACCCCACAAGAGGTTATTTTGACGATGGAAAATAGTGACTAAAGTTTATCTTTCAGTCGCAGATGATTCCATATCTGATTTTATGAACATCCTGTTTATATTTTCAACAAATCAATCTATCATACCCCATGACAGGTTTTAATGTCAGAAAACACTAATTTCAAAGTGTCTCTCCAAAAGAAATGATTCTAACTTTTTCCATCTTTGCGAAGTGAGATTGCTTCTTGAAAATGTGTTTTCCATTTCTTCCGGTCTTCCTGATGATCGTGGAAGCGTGAAATAGATTTTCGTCGACAAAAATGTATTGAAGACCTAGTTAATGCGATGTCTCTCCTGCGTCAATGTTACGAATGATTTCTGGTGAGTACTCTCTTTTGGAAAACATTCTTCTTTGCCTCATTCATCTTTATGAGTTCTTAATTAAGACTGGAATAGAAAATCAAATAACTATCTGAATAAAAATGCAAATTTTCAATTTCAGATTTTTTCTTTTGAGTTGGGGCCTTTTCAGAATATCTATCAGATGTAGTTCAATGTCCAGCGTGGCTTTAGCCGGGGAAGTAGTTGTTTTCTGTTAGACATTCACAAAAATAACTTCATTTCAATCGAGGATTTTTCAATTCACAGAAAAATATTTCTATCAATATTTAATTGAGAATGTTTCCCTTTTCAACATGAATACCCCACAAGAGGTTATTTTGACGATAGAAGATAGTGACTAAAGTTTATCTTTCAGTCGCGGATTATTCCATATCTGATTTTATGAACATCCTGTTTATATTTTCAACAAATCAATCTATCATACCCCATGACAGGTTTTAATGTCAGAAAACACTAATTCCAAAGTGTCTCTCCAAAAGAAATGATTCTAACTTTTTCCATCTTTGTAAAGTGAGATTGCTTCTTGAAAATGTGTTTCCCATTTCTTCCGGTCTTCCTGATGATCGTGGAAGCGTGAAATAGATTTTCGTCGACAAAAATGTATTGAAGACCTAGTGAATGCGATGTCTCTCCTGCGTCAATGTTACGAATGATTTCTGGTGAGTACTCTCTTTTGGAAAACATTCTTCTTTGCCTCATTCATCTTTATGAGTTCTTAATTAAGACTGGAATAGAAAATCAAATAACTATCTGAATAAAAATGCAAATTTTCAATTTCAGATTTTTTCTTTTGAGTTAGGGCCTTTTCAGAATATCTATCAGATGTAGTTCAATGTCCAGCGTGGCTTTAGCCGGGGAAGTAGTTGTTTTCTGTTAGACATTCACAAAAAATAACTTCATTTTAATCGAGGATTTTTCAATTCACAGAAAAATATTTCTATCAATATTTAATTGAGAATGTTTCCCTTTTCAACATTCTAACCGTTGGTTAATTTATTCTTAGGATAACCGGTGGTGAAAATACCGGGCCTAAAAGGTAGACGTTGTCTGGGGCTTCTTTGATCAACGTATCGATCTTTTTTGTTGTGAAAGCTTTAGATTTGTTTGCTTCGTATCGATCTGATTTCCGCTCTAGAAATGCTCGCAATTTTGTCTATTTACTCTGTTCTACGCCATTATTGATACGAAACATCGTTTTTACGATACTATACTGTGCTCATAAAGTAGAGCCATGAAGTAAGCCATCACAACATTCTCTGAACGGGAACTCATTTTATGTTCTTTGCAACAGTCCATGATTATATTCAGAGTTTTTAGGCACCAAGTGAAATGTAGCGTTATGTGCTGCCTCTATAACACTTGGCGGTGTTAAACTTGTTTCACTATCACTGCTTTCCATGATAATCTAACTTTGAAACACATTTAATAGTTATTTGTGCAAGTTGGAAAAAGCACATTTTTTGTAACGAGCGAGTTACGGAAAATAAGGTTTTTCAACGTGTTTTACACAATATTTTTTCTAATTTTAATGTCTGATCCTTTTCAATTCAAGTTGAACATATAAAAAATATATATTTACAAAAACTGAAAAACATGCTTTTAATGCACTAAAAATTAAAAAATTATTTGAATATTCAACGACTATGCTGAAAAGCATGGGGTGCTTTTTGGTTATGTATCTTTGAGAAACATAATACTTTTAGAGTAAGATCCCAGAGCCGGCAAACCTACCTCATTTTAGCAAAGCTGAAATTTTAAGTATGAATAGTGTGATATGTAGATGAAAACGTATACGTACTTGCGAGCTTGAAATTGAGAAATGATTTAGTTTTTGGATGAATATTCAAATAAAATAAAAAAAATCATTAATATTTCTCAATTTTGATGGGAAAAAAAAAATATCGTCAGGCGTGGGGATTCGAACTAGTTTTTGATATCAGAGCTTAGATCTTGTGCCTCAGACCGCTTGGCCAACTGGATGATATTAATTGTCAAATGCATTAAGATACTCCAACGTGGGAAAGTTTTTTATGTACTTTTATACCTGCAGTTTGCATACGTTCGTAACTACATATCACACTACTCATACTCAAAATTTCAGCTTTGCTAAAATGACGTAGGTTTGCCGGCTCTGGGATCTTGGACTATTTTAATTGATTTGGAGAGACTTCCATGGATAAAACGGGAACTAATGCTACATAGAAAACTACGTTGTCAGCTGGGGTCAATATCACCAATTGTTCAAATTATGTTATTTATATTTATAATTAGTTTTTACCATACATATTATGTATTGAATAGCCTTAAAACTATAACAAATTTTATTCATGTATTTTTTGCAACTGGTGGTAAAATTTGCTTTTATCACCAGTTGCAAAAAAAATTATTTTTCCTACGACCACATCGGAAAGTAACACATATCGCACTCTCTACTCCCATGGAAAGTGACCTTTATTCTCACGCGTGCGGAAAGTACTTTCCGCATTAGTGCGGAAAGTAACTGTCCGCACAGCTGTCAATAAGCCGTCAAACCCGTGAATCTTGTAAGATTTACAGATGTAATTATTAATTGATCTTTCTTATTGATATTATTTTCATAAAAACTGGACTAAAAACTAATTATCTGTAGAAAATAGAAAAAAGAAGAAAAAAAAATTTTGACGCCGAGAATTGAACCAACAACCTTGCGGTCATCTACCGTATACTCTTCCATCTGAGCTAATTCAGATTTGAATTAACGTTATCAGAGATATGTATATCTCATAAGTCGATTTACATTAATAGAATTATGATATTTCTTGTATTTTCATTTTATTAAAACAAAATTTAGCTATTTTTAAACTTCATATAATTAAAGGATAGCAACGAAAGCTTAAACTGGTAATTTATAATTATTTCAGTAGTTTGTTTCAATAAGAACTACCTGTATCTAAGATAGGCAACCAGAGAACCAGAGGCGGGCACATTATTTGAAAATTTAAAAAGCTATGCAGGCTTTGAAACAATTCCACGACACAATACCACAAAAAATAGACATTTCGTGATAGTAGGTACATGATCGAAAGTAAAACCTTGTTAAATCTCAGAGTTGTAATAAAACAGGTGGTCATAGGAAAAATAGCGTACATTACTCGCGCGAAAGTGATTTTTCACACTCGTGTGATTGCCGCACTCGGCTTACGCCTCGTGCCACAATATTATCCACTCGTGTGAAAAATGTCACTTTCCGCACTAGTAATGTAATATACTATTTCGCAACTAGTGATGAAAAGTAAAACATTTGATAACGTCAACAAGTTTTGAAAAGTGGCACTTTAGATGTCAAAATTAGAAAAATACATTTATTGACAGTTGTAGAAAAATCTATATACTTACTTTCACTGACATATCTTCGACTGGATACATGTAAATGGTTTATCTGTTCATATTCGGTATAAATGATTTTTATTTATTTATTACAATAATCTAATAGAAAATAAAAGAACGACAGCAGGCACTAGTAAATACACTTTATTTGATCTTTATTTCACAAATATTGCAAAGGCACAAATCTCAAAATAATTCAAGAAAAAACTCATTCATATAAATAACTGAAAAAAGTATCAATTACTTCACCGTTATTCATACGGTGGTTTTCTTATGTTTGAAACAACGGTTTTTCACAAAAAAAAATCTAGTTCATATATCAATGGAATATTCAATCATTATTGAAATATCCTACGAACTGATTCAACAAAAAAGAGCATTGGCATCTTGATTGGTACATCCGGTTATGGGCAAATTTTTCAACATTTCAGAAAACTTTGAAATTACTGAATAATATAACCACAATATAATGAAAAAATCTGATACATTCTACCTCTCTCAACACTACACTAACCACAGTTTTAACAATGAAAAATACAAATAAGAGAAAAATCTTTTGTCGCTTAACATACTTTAACAATGTTATTTGAAATTGAATTCACCTCAATTAATATATTCTACAAAATCAACAATAACAATTTTATCATATTTTTCGATTTCCATAATCGATAGTCTTTTTATATGTCTGTAAATATTTCAAAAGTATCTCAACCCTTGAAGTTTATGAAGAACGTTCTGGAGCGTGATGAAGAATTGGAACGTGTAATTCAAAAGAAAAAGTCATTTAGAATGTTTAAATACTATCTTTCTATTTTATTGGGATCTAGCTGCACATTCCACTATATTTTTTGGGGGTTTTAACTCATTTGAAAAACCATTTTTGTGTTAGTTTTAATTTATTCTGTAAGAAAAATATAAAAAAATGAAAAAATTCTGTTAATATCATGAAAAATATTTTGCTCAAGTAAATTACAACAAAATTTAAAATTCATTAACAATTTACTTCTTTGGTAACATTTTATTACAAACTTTTGTTCCCTTTTTCAGACACCATCAAATGAAAGACTTTCGCACTAGAAATTTTGTTAAATGTAGTTTTATAAAGAATTGTTAAATTCTGACTATATTTTCATTGAACATATTTCACTTGGTACTGAATTTCTTGTTCCACTTCCTTTTTCAGTGGGGATATCTTCGTGAATCTGAATTGAGTGGGAATTAAATGCAGTTACCTATTCCCTCAATGTGGATCGTACATGGATACTCCCACTGAAAAAATTAGTAGTGCGAAGAAAATCAAATACCAAGAAAACATTTTTGAATCGACATTAAGTATAGATATGTCGCATATGTTTTAGGAATTTGTTTTCAAACTCCTTCCATCCTACACCACTTCTTATGTGAATAACTATCATTTCAAGAGGTCTGAAAAAGACAAAAAATATCCCGAAACATTACCATAAGGAAGTATATTTTTCATTGATTTTCGATAAATTTTTGTTGTGAATTACTCAGGAAGAATGTTTTTCATGATATGTTACTGATAGAAAGTACAATCTCACGTATTCAAAACATGTAAAACGTTAGTAACTTATCGCTGCAAATTTATGAATGACTGAGTTGGGTGAAAACTCCTCAACCAATATTTTGTTAATCTTTGACTACCGGCCCTTATAGGTAGCCCTTCTTCAAACTTCATTGACACTGAATTGGTACAGTACAAAATAAAAGTATTTTACTTCTATTGCTGAGATGACTGAGCTAGGTACTGCAACACACACAAACTTTGTAGATCATCGGACATTTTAACTCTACTCGAATATGGGAGTGGATAAACCTCTCCTACATGAGGGTATATATCTTTTTTCAAAAATAAATCCTGCTTATACCAAGGTTTGAAGTTCAATACGGAAAATTAAATTCCTGCCAATTTGTTTTTAACAGTCCCCTCAATATTCCTCTCTTTCATATTTTTATATATATATATATAAATATATATATATATATATATATATATATATATATATAAATATATATATATATATATATATATATATATATATAATATATATATATTTCGATGAATATATTATTAAGTGTTAGTAGTTTGAACATGACAGTATCAATATCAGAAAAGATATTAATATATAAGTATTAAAAACTTAGTAACGTATCAAGGTACCTAAATGAACTAATTTCCCTTTCAAAATTGATAAAAACTTTTTTTTTACTTCCAGAGAAGAGAAAACCCAAAAAATTTAGAGAAATGTACTTCTCTCCAAAAACATTTAAACAGTAGTCTGTACTAGTTAATATAATTTAAAAAAATATGTTTCAGAGGCCAAATGAATAACTTTTGCGAGGAATTATATAACTTATGAGAAAAGATACAATCAATAAAAAATCGATTATCAGTTGTATACTACCTAGAAGCCATTCGACGCAACACAGTATTATTAGCCTATTACTATTATACAATATTACTTCAAATTTTAATTTTTTTCAGCTGAATTCCTCCCATGAAACTCGAATACATTGTTCGAATTATTTTCGTTTTCATATACTTGCTTTCGAAGCTCTAGGAAGTGAACAGTCATTGGGATTATTCCCTATTTATTTTATGTTATCTGAGAAATTTCTAAAATATCATTGAATGAAGTAATCAGGACTTCTCCGATTTCGGGAAATTGATAGCAACCTCATAAAAAAATATTCATTTATCATAATAATGAGAAACATGACCCTGAGATAGTGTGATGAGAATTACTCCCGGAAAAGAGAAAGTTGTAGCTCCTTCTGAACTATTCATGAGAATATCTTGAAGTTCAAGTTCTTTAAGCCTGTCGAGTGAATTAGAGTCTCAACAGCCATTACAAGAATTTGTATATCACGTTTTTAAAACGATTGAATTTCACATGATGTTGCAGCATATTGCCCTGAAAGGTAGATTGCCGTGTTTTGGAAACCTTGATCTACTTGTTTTTTCTCTAACCTCATTTTGCAAATTTAAAAAATCTTCATTTTTCCCGTATCTGCTTTCATAAAATTCCATTACGTCTTCACTTTGGTCAACAGTTTCACTGATTTGCTTCAACACATACTTGGTGTTCTTTTTTTCATCTGTACATTCCACTTCATTTTCCTGATAATATAGAATATTTTGTTCTTCACCCTCTTTTCTTGAATAGTTTTTATATGTACTAAAAACAGTGATTTCATTGTCATCATCACTTTCACATAATTCCTTGTAAATAGTCCTAGGGCTTTTCAAAATCTCAATTTCAGGAGTCGTTTCTCTAGTTTTTGACATCCACTCTTTCACGGCCTCCGTGATGGGATACAACGTTTTTCGTTCCCCCTCTATAATTACTTCATTGATTTTGTTTCCATTCCAATTCGTTCCTTTTATATTCGTTTTTCGATTCTTCAGAAGTTCTACGGAATCTGGGTTTTCTAGAAAAAATCCATCTTCCTCTGGTGATTCTGAAGTAGGCAATTTTTCATTATTAGCTTTCATATTTTCTAAAGAAATTGCTTCACTTACCGTCATTGGCTTTATCAGTGGTATTTTGGTGAAATCCGGAGTTGATAGATAACCAGCTTTCTCTACACTGTCTTCTTTACTGGATAATCTGCTAAAAACAGATTTGAAAAAACCTTCGCTTTCGTCGATATTCATTGATTTAATTTTTCCTTCCAGACTGCTGAATATCCCTTTTTGAATAATCCTATCCAACTCTTGAGATACATCATCGTTCGTTTTATCGGGCTCGTTGATTGAACTTGATTCCAACAGATAATCATATGAGTCTACGAGATTCAATGCAGATGCAGCAGGAGTTGAACTCGACGAATTACCATTGGTGCTTTTCTTCTTCTTTTTTTTTGAGCTTTTTTTTTCATTTTTAACGCTGTTTACAGTATGTTCTTTTACCGCAGACAACAATTTCGCATTATTTTCCTCTACTTCACTCATCTCTGTCAATTTTTTCATTGTTTTCCCCGAAACTATAAATTTATCTTCGACTTTTACAACTGTCCCCACATTTTCATTTTCCTGTACATTGACTCCTTCACATCTGTCTGACAGGCCTATGTCCGTAATTATGACACGCTTTTTTTTGTTTCTGTACTTGTTAACATTAACTTTCATGGTCATTTCTGGAGTAAGTTCATTCTGAAGAGACTCTGGAAAATTTATTTCTTTTTTGAATTGCTGACAATCTTCTAGTTTTTGAGGATTTTCGAGTTGTAGTGAATCTTTTGATTTTTTGAATTCATTCGGCCGCTCAGCTTCTTCGCGCTTCTCGGATTTCTTCGCAATAATTTCATTTTCAATTTCTGTAACATATTTCATAGATGAAAGAAGTTGGATATTCTCAGAGTTCGGCTCAGTTTCAGAAATTATTTCTTTGGCATTTCCATCATTGATTTCGATTTCCATTATATCTTTTTTGGATGTAGGTACTACATCCACAAGGAGATTGACATCGTAACTCTCGAAGAGATTGTCATTAGGAGACAGTTCATTCTCAACATTATCGAAAGGTGAGTCATTTCCCTCTGTGGTTTTGTTCTTGCGTTTCTTTCTACTGGATACTGGTATCCATTGATTTTTGGGGTTGCTGAGGGTGCTTGAGTTTTTTGACGACAAAACTAATAAGTCAACTGCTACAGTACTTGGCGAACTTGAACTTTTAATGACATTAGTTTCACTATCTTCTTCTTTGCCATTCCATACTTTGCTTTCCAAAATCTCTGAGTGAACACCCATTACATTTTGCTTCGTCCCAGTGGCCACCTCGGATACAGAATGAATATTTTCATTTTGTGGTTTTAATTCGATATTTCTGTGAATGACGTGGGATTGCCATTTGGTTGCATCATCTTCATACTGTGACTTCCAATAATTCTTATGTTCATAACTACTTCTAATGTTTCCATTTTCAGTGTGAATTTCTTTTTGTGAATTCCCATGAGAAACGTCTTGTATCTCAGTTGAATCAGTTCTGATAGAATATTTGCTGATCTTCGGGAAAGCTCTCCCTTCAAGAGAGTTCCGAGAATTGTTGTGGAAGCTCTTTTTATATGTATTAGTTTTGTACTTTTGGTTATCCCTTAGCTGGTTATCAACCTGTATTTTTTTCGTAAACACTGTTGGTTCGCTATATTCGTCCGTTTTCACCTCATTTTTTTCCTGTTTTTTCATAGCCTCTTTCAACTTCGATACGATTTTGTTCAAATCCATGTTTTTAGTAATTTCTTCATTGACTGTTTCACCGCTGTTCACAACTTCATCATTTTTATCTTGTGCAGTATTCGATTCATTAGAGGCACTAATGTCATGATTTTCTATAATTTTATCGACTTCAATTTCCGATTTTTTTGCATCATCGGAAATAACGGCATTCGACACAAAACTAATGAAGTTCGAAAACAGTTTTGGATCGGTATGAACGAATTCAATTGGCATTCCTGGGGGAATAAATGCTGTGTTGAAATTCTGCGCATTGAATGGTAACACGGGCATGGTCAAGAGATTGGGAGGTATCTTAATGAATTGAACCGGACTAAGAGGCATTTCTGGGGTTTGATGAACTCTTGGTATGAATTCTTCAGCATCTGGCTTCAAATTGTACTTCGAAGTATTTGAAAGCACTTGGGAGTTAATTCCTTCTGAAAGATTCTTGTTCTCTACTGACTCTCTGTCTCTGCCATCTTTTATATTAATGAAAGTGGAGTTATCATTTTCGTTCCTACTTCGGTCATAGGCATTGTTGAAATTTTGGTGCTCCACTTTTGGATCACTATCAGATGCTATGGCTGATTTTCTGTTTGTTTCCTCATTTCTAGTTACGAATTCAACAATATTCGAAGTTGAATCGATTTTGGAAAGAATTTTTATGTCGGAAGGTTTTGTGTTTTCATCACTTTCTTCGTCGCTACATTCGGTACTCTCTTGGGCTAGCGTTTGAGTTCGTGAAGTCTTTCTGCGCTTACGTTTCTTGATCATTCGTATTTGGCCAGTCTTGCATTGTCCAGCCACATCTGAAACAGGAATTTTTTATTTGATGAAACAGTTCTGGTATTATTTTTGTTGTAGATGAAGGAAATGTTAAAAAATAAGTAAGAAGAATTAATATATCTTTATCTACATGGAATGATGATTGGTATAATGTATATTGCTGGGAAATTATTGGATGAATGCTCAAGATGATTTGACTCATGTGAAAGGTGTAACAATAACCAATGACGCTTTCATGCTATTTTCCGATTTTTCGCGTTTGGGAGCCGTATAACTTCTCTTTCTCTTTAGTCGTAATAATCCAAAAGTATTGTCCCATATACCACCTTGTGCAGTTCCTTTGTTGGTTGTTTGTCTTATTATCCTGGATTTAGTTCTAGTTGCCCATGTTTCCTATGCCTTTGTTGCATTGTCTGCCAAAGGTAACTGTTGTATATTTTGTGCAGGTATCGTTTTGATAGATATGGTCCAGTCGATAGTGATAATTCTCGACTGATTTCTGTTCGGGTTGAACAGTATTTGAATTCTTTTTGCCTTTTTTTTTGAAGACCTTTCTGTGCTAATTTCTGGGTATGTTTTTCCAGTATTTGTCCTGTTGTAAAGCCATTCTCTTATTTGGTTCCGTACTATATACTAAATATACTATAAAGCTGATGACCCTTGCGAATACATCAGCTGCTTCATTGGTTTTGACTCCATCCAGTATGTTTGATGAAACTGAAGATATGCTTGAAACAAAAATTTGTTTGTATATTTTTTTGTCGAATACCAAAAAGTCAGTGGGTGGAAATGATATTTAGTTTTTATACTTATCTTCACTAGATTGAGTGGTAGATTCGTGAAAAGAATATCCAGATCCAAACTTATGACAATAAAATCTTTTGGTGAGGTAATATTGTTCATGAGTTCATTGAATTTGAATGAATCTTCAACGGTGAGGATTATCAATGTTGTAAGCATTCGTTAATATTTTTGTGATATATTTGCTGATGTGGCAAGCTTATTTATTATGTTATTGGTCAAATTATTAGTATGAATTTTTGGGAGTGTATAATCTTGTTGTTCATCTATAGGTTTTCAATTTTTCCATAAATTCATCATTTTGTTGGTATTCTGCATGGAAATAGTATAGATTACAATTAAAAATGTGATAAACCATCATTCACGAAACTGTTTTCATTTCCCATATGAGTGATAATTATTTAGCGACCTTTTCCAACGAAAACATTATTTACACCAGTAGACACTACTTCAATTAATGCACGTTGAGAACATTTGACAGTATAATTTGGAAACACAGGTCTCGCCCAAATAAAATATTCTACTCGATGAGATTTGTATCTTTTTCTTCACTGTACACTGTCTTTCCGGTAAATTTTTTTGCTTCTCTCAATGAAATCTCATATATAAATCACTTTCAGTGATTTGTGGAAAATCATCAATTTAACAATTGAAGGTTTAATCTTGTCCAATGTTGAAATTTCTTTATTGAATTAAAAATAGTGAACTTCTCTTCTTATGATATTTTTATGAATCTTTCACTTTCGTTGGTTCACTTCCACCAGTCTTTTCAGGAAAACTGACATTTCCACTTTTTTATCGATAAATTGTTATTTCCCTCACTATCATAATATTGGAATATCTCGTAAATATTTTTTGAATATTACTAGAAGCTCGTTTATGTACAATTGTATTACCTTGAAAGAGACTACTTATACCGGTCCATTTAGGACCACATATACCAGTTTGATCACAGTATGCAGTTTTCGGTGCTTTTTCGAGAAAACTTTGCTCTGCTGACATAACTGATACGACGCATCCATAACGAAAATCTGCTGACGCATCGGCGGCAAAAAATATCATTTCATATCTGGAAACTGACTGACTTGAATGATTTTACTAGACTCTTCAAAATGTTTTTCGCCTTTTCAAGTGGAACTTATAATATTTGTTCACATTGCCGCCGGAAATCTGCATGTTCAGGACAGAAGAAAAATTGGAATTCATTCATTTATACACCAACACAGTTCCTGTATTACGACGCGAAACTCAAATTGTCTGCCATTATTTCTTCCTATTTACAAATTAACGAATGTTGTTTATAGAAAAAATGTTTATTTTTCTTCAGAATTCTCTGCTTATGCCCAGTTTTTAAGAAATATTCGAAAGTGAAATACGAGGATATTAAATGATATTTAATAGTACTTTTTAACGTTATTTTTTTAAATAATTACCAATGTATATATTGTTTTTTGAACACAGTTACAACCGTTTCAGTTCTGAGAAATCATTCTGAGTTGGTATTGAATTTCAGAAGAAACACACTGTAAAAGAATAAATAATGAAAAGTTATTTGAATTCCGGAGACCATGTGTAGAAACAGTTCATGATTTTGTTTTGAGTGAATATAAAAGTTTTAATTTGATTGAGCGCGAAGACATCAAAAAAATCTAATTTATGATTAATTAGAAACGAATGAGACGATCACAATTCATCGACTTATTAGTTTACGTCAAATTTCGCCAAACAACTGGAAAAGCATCACTAGCTAACGTCATTTCGACTACTGCACCAACAGTACTCGTAAATGCCATATTGAATATCAAGACAGAATAAATCTGCATTAATTAAATCTGTGGCAGACATCTAATAGGGGGATGATTTCAAGAAAAATGTCTTATTCCTCAAGGCAACAGTTGCGAAATAACCTCCTAGGACTCTGCACGATTATCTATCGGATGTAATTCAATGTTCGTCGGAGCATTAGCCAGAAAAGTAGTTGTTTTCCGATGGATATTCTACTCAACATACACTACACTTACATAAATTTTTCTAGAGCCTGTCTGAAAATATATTTGATTTGCATTTCTCTCCTCCTCATCACGCGAGGACATCTGTGATATCCCCTGTAATTCACAGTGTGGTCCCCACTGTTAGTTTTTGACAATATCTGAAAATATGATTTTTACCACACTTCACATACGCCGGATTGGCACAATGGTTCAGTTGGCAGTGCTTGTATCGCTGACAGCGATGTCACTGGCCAACTGTTGCTCTGGGTCACTGTGGCTCAGCAGAGACGAAAAGTTGATGATGTTATTAAGTTTGAAGATTTCCTTTTGTGATTATTTCTAGTAGCACTAAAATTAGAGGGAGAGTCTTTTTATTCATCCTGTGTATCATGGCTACAGATTCCGGGGCGAAATAATTCGCAATCAAGTCTTCTTTGATCACACTTTAAAATTTCAGAGACACCTCTGAAAACAACTGTCAGTTTTTCAACAAGCTGCAGGTGTGAAATTGTAGGTTGCTATCTTTGAATATGTGAAATTATCTGTAGTCCGGTGAAATTAAAAAGGCAGAAATATTTTTTGGTGTCTTGGTAAGTTTGATTTGGATTGAAACTAACAACGAATTGATGTGTACCCACTTATTTTCATTTCGTATGGTTATTGGTGGTACTTTTTATTGTAAGTGGAGTCTGTTCAATTAGTCATTAGTTTGTTTCTTCCATTTGTCCGTCGTCTGAACTTATTTTGTGAATCGTGAACATGTCAGTGGCATTCATCATATTTTCGAATTTATTTGATATCTTAAGATTAAGAGCCGATTTTGCTACTATTTTGTATACATCAACGATTCCACTACCTCATTTACGTAGAGCAACTGCAGGCTGAAAAATCTGGTTGCCTTTTGGAAGGCTGCAAATTTTTCTTTCTTAGGCTTTTTTTTCACAGGGCTTTTCTTTTCTCTTTTCTTTCTTTGATATTAGTATTATTGAGTAGTGAGAATTAAGGGCCGGGACTTTGATATAATCTCCTCCTGAAGAGAAGGAAAGAGAGGAAATAATGTCCAGGATATCTGTTTTCGAGATAGAACAGATTCCCGCAAGGACAGTCTCCTCCACCATGGGATCCATCTTCTCGTTTGTTGCTTGTAACTCACCGCTGTTATTTCGTTGAATCTCCAATTGAGGTTATTCTTGAGGGTTTTAAATATCTTTTGGGGGTTACAAGACTACTACAAGCACATATACTAAAATGACAGATGGTACCATTGACAGACTCAAACTTAGGATCTGTATGGATTCATATCATCATTATAAAGTGTTTCTATATAACCCAGTAATACTATAATTTTTCTATTCACTGATTTCCTTGATATTTCTGTAGAATTTATTTGACATTTGTCTTACGGTGAAATTATAAATCATTATATTCATTCGTTATTTTTTATCCGAATTACCATGGTCATATTTATAACTATCTTCGTATCTTCTCAAATTCATGATATTGCCCCGCGATGCTGTGGTCAGAATTTTCCACCTTGAGTATATGGCTACTAATCAACATCAGATTCAAGTCAATTAAAATTGCTATCGATCGGTAGGAAATCCATAAGATTGAGTGGATATCAGTGACTCTTTTTTAAATGTTCCTTCATGATTAAAAACTATCTCCTAATAGATTTTCAATATAGATTCATGTTAATCTGAAGTGAAATAAAATATTTCGAAGACATCACTGTTCTTCATCAGTTACAAGAATTCAACTCCCCGACAAACTGCAATGTTGCATTTTTTAACTGATATGTAGAAATAAATATTTACCTTGAGGGTGAGGAACTTCGTTGACATAATAGCCAGGGTGAACCATGTTATAGTCGCTGTGGTTGCTAAAGTGATCGGTAACATTGTTGGATGCTTCACCAGCGCTTGAGTCATGGTTGGTTGCTTCTTCATTATTTGGACTCGTTGATTCAGTCTGGAAACAATGATCTCTATGATAATTTTCAAAAGTTTAGAACAATTGAATGATAAGGTTTTATAATTCATTTCATGAGATGATAATGACATATATTAAGAGTGAAAAAGCGGGTCGAATGAATTGCTCCTCTCTCTCTCTCTCTCTCTTGGTTTATAGTTCATTTAACGGACCGAATGATTTTTGATATAAAATATTTTATCTCGCAGATGAAGGTTCAATATAGGTTTTTCCCCCCTAAGAATCCACAATTTTATATTCATAATTGAGAATAATGATACAGAATTATACGTATACTTTGAAAGTCAATGAGAATGGGCAAGGAACCCACAACCATCCTTTTCCTACGCCTTCAGAAAAAAACAACTGGAAATATTCCATATTTTTTATACACATAGTATAAAGTTAGTGCCCTGCAAATTTCTGAAATTGCTTCAAATTATAGATTATGTCGATTGCCTCTAGCAGAACTCATCCTACCATCAGTTTGCTACTTCAGGAATGCTTGAAGTAATTTTACATTTTATTATTATAGGGGGTTGAGCAAAACTGCGATATGAATTTATGAAAATATTGTTTATTTCATTAATTTTAGGCTGTAGGGTAGCCATTAGCTGGTTATTATAAGAATATTTTCACAAAAGAATGCCGCTGACTTTATCACTTTTGAAAATAATGAAGGAAATGTTCTATAGAAACATGACTATTTATTTAATAAGGTGATGGTACGTTCTGATTTTTTTGGGAATTTGAGCAGGATGTTCTTAAAATCGGGTATGAAACATCTGAATATAGACTTCATTCCCGATCTTCGACGTTGTTCAATATTACCTTCAATGCTAGCTTGAATTTGCAGCTGTAATAATCAAGTGGCATAATAAAAATAATGATAAAAATCAATAAATTCCATTGACAGTTTCAATCTTTTTGGAGTGAACACCTAATGTATTATTGGAAATGTTTTTTTCTCTCTGTAAATAATTTGTGCTAAAACTGAAATTTATTTGTCTGGATACAAGGAACTTTTTATTTAAAAAATTCTGTTGTATGTTTTTATATATGAATGTTGGAAGCTGAATGTTGAATGTTGGAAGTTGAATGTTGGAAGCTGAATGTTGTTGAATGTTAAATATTGAAAGTTGTTAGTTGAATGTTGGAAGTTGAATTATGAATGTAAAATTTTGAAAGTTCCATGTTTAAATGCTAAAAAATGAAGAAATGATTCGGTAGATTGTGATAGGCTCATAGAATATGATATTTTTGCACATTTTTTACTAGATGTACGATCACACCTTCTAAGTAAATGTAGTGGTGCAATTATGGACTGTTATATCATCTTTTGTAACAAATATTACACACAGATTTTTTTTTAATTCCCAAGTGAATATTTAATAATGACAAGTGAAAACTTATATACTATATATTATATTATATATACCAACTAACTTGCCACAACTAAAATGAGGTTGCTAAAATAAATTACTCGCCATTATTAAGTTATTTTCAGCAACTGTAATCACTAGCCATTAGTTGATTGGTGAACCACCCATAATTAAGTTGATTTTTTGCCATAAATAATTAGTTTTTCATGATAAGTCACTAGGTTACTTGTCATCGAATCATTAAATATCTATTTGGCCAAACTAAGTGAGCAGCTATCTCCAGTGAGTAGTAACACTGCCTAATTAATACTAGCTTATGTAGTAAGTAACTTTTTTCCTATAGTAGCGATAGTTCAGTAATAACATTTATCGTCTCGGAGTATACAGCTAGCTTATGACAAAAGAACAACCAAGTTTCAGTTAATGAACAGTAAGCTCCCAGTAGGTTGACAACTAGCCCATGATAGTGGTCAGATAGTTGACCATAATTAAGGAGATCATTTATGGAAGAGTATCACTTATCTTGCAGCAATTGAAGAAGATAGTTCTGACCAATAATGGCTATTATGAGAAAGACTTAATGTCTAGATAGCTTTCGCTAACTACCAAATGTCTTCCAGTGACTGAACCAAACACTGTGGTAGCTAAGTTTTCGTAGTTGTCAGCTAGTTTCTGTGGTAGTGGATTATTCTGTTAATGATAAAATAGCTGTTGAAAGTTAGTTTCCATTACGTATAGAAAACTGACTATTGATATAATATAGAGCTGGCACCAAAATACATTCCATTTGAAAAACCTTTAGCTCCCGAGCTTACGCGGCGTAATGTTTTCTGATTGGGTGTTGAATGAATGAATGAAAAGTTCTCATTCAGCAGCCAATCTAAAACCAGTACGTGATGATAAGCCAGAGCTGATGTCATCATACATATATATATATATATATATATATATATACATATATATATATATATATATATATATATATATAGTTGTGAAGGTTAGACGACTGTCTAAGTTAAAGAAGAATCCTTTTTAAATTCGGGTATGCAGTCAACAGGGGTATGGAAAGAAAGTGTGTACTCTTTTTTCTATTCAATAGAATAGAAAAAAGTACACTTTTTTTCCATACCCCTCCTGTTGACTGCATACCCGTATATATATATATATATATATATATATATATATATATATATATATATATATATATAAATGATGACAGTTCTGGCTTATTACACACACAAAGGACTAAATTGTCCAGCATATAAAAACAGATGTGAGAATTGTTACGGAAAGGGTCATTTCGTAGAACAGTATTGGGTGAAAAATAAGGAAACTCCAAGAAACATCAGTTGAAGAAAGCGAACGTCAAGATGAAGAAGAAATACTGTATATAAGAAATGTTACTAGTGAAGCTGAAGATTGGCACGAGGTGATACAAGTTGTAGAGAAGAAAATAAGGGTTAAATTAGATAGTGGAGCACAGTGTAATGTTCTTCCGAGGTGGGTAACTGAAAAAATTGACTGTATAATGAAGCCTTCGCATACCAAAAGACAAAAGACTAATTAGCTTTACAGATGACAAGTTAGCTGTTATTTGGGGAGGGGCACTTGAATTGCAATGTTAAAGGTAATAAAAGTAAAATTATATTTAAAGTTGTCGAAAAAGATGTTTCACCAATACTCGGTAGAGAATCTTGTGAAAGTTTATGTCTCATAGTACTTGTCAATGAACTGAAATATACGGATAAAGAGGATGATATTTACCGAGGACTTGGAGGTCTGAAAAACATTGAATATGATATAGATCTAGTTGATCATCCAAAGTTTGAAATTAGACCAACTCGAAGGGTTCCTTATTGTATAAGAGAGGAAGTTAAAAAAGAGCTCGATAACATGGTGACTCCTGGTGTTATCGACCCAATCAAAGAACCAACTCCGGTAGTCAGCTCAATGGTTGTGGTACGCCAGAAAAATAAATTGAGGATTTGCATGGACCCAACTGATCTCAATAAAAATATTCTCAGGAGACATTATCCTCCTAAATCATTGGGAGAAATATCATCTGATATCAGTGGTTCCAAATTCTTCACTCTTCTCGACTGTCAGTCAGAAATACTTGACATTTTCAACGCCTTGGGGAAGATATTCTTGCACAAGGTTATCTTTTGGATATAGTTCATCACCAAAAGTCTTTTCAAGAGGCATTAAATTCCGTAATGAGAGGTATTCCAAATTCACATAGCTATATAGATGATATATTAGTTTATGCTAAAAGTGAAGAGAAACTACATAAAATAACTGATCGTCTGATGAATGCACTGAGAGAGGCTGGATTTAAGTTGGATCTTGACAAATATATTTTCAATGCTAAATCTGTCACATTCATGGGTAACATTCTTTCAGAAAATGGCATAGCATTGAATCCATCGAAAGTTGAAGCGATAAACAACATAAAAATTCCTAGCAATATCACAGAAGTTCAAAGACTACTAGGAATGATAACATATCTGAATAAATTCATTCCGAACATGTCGGAGCTGACAGAGCCATTACGAGAAAGATATTTATATTAATTAGACTTTCGAACAGGATGCGGCTTTAAAAAAAATTAAAAGGGTCCTAACAACGCCACCAGTTCTTAGATATTACGATGTTACCGAAGATGTGACACTCTCAGTTGACGCAAGCTCGAAGAGTCTCGGAATTGCATTGCTTCAGGAAAATCAGCCAATAGCTTATGCAACAAAGGCACTCACGAATTCACAGCAGATGTGGCCTCAAATAGAAAAAAAAGCATTTTCCATACGCTACGGATGTCAGAAATTCCATGAGTATGTATTTGGAAGAAGACTAACAATAGAAACCGATCATAAACCTCTCGAAACGATATTCAAAAAACCGATACAGTGTGCACCTCCCAGATTACGATGTTTCGTCGTATTCGCCAAGCATTATCTATAAGAAAGGTAAAGACATACTTATTGCAGACCTTTTGAGCCGAGATATAATTTCTAGTGATAATCCAAAAGATTCTGACGAAGAGCTGATAATTCAAATTGTTTTACCCATATCTGCTGATGCAAGGACTAATTTAGTCGAAGCTACCGGAGCAGACATAGAACTGCAATCGCTTGTGAAGTATATGAATCAGGGATTCTCAGATGAGAAATCAAATCTACCCGAAATAGTGAAGAACTGTCCGTAAATGAAGGTTCAATCTTCAAAGGCGAAAAAATAATAGTTCCTCAATCCGAAGTAGCACAAATATTAAGCCAAATTCACACAGGACATTTGGATATACAAAGCTGTCTTAGGCGAGAAAAACAAGTACTTTATTGGAGAGGACAATATGGAGATATTGTCAACTACATTTCGAAATGTAAGATATGCGAATCGACTCAACGGTCTAATTATAAAGAACCTTTCAATTGTAAACCTATTCCCGAACTACCGTGGCAAATATTTTTTTACGTTTGAAAGTCACGAATACATTGTCATTACGGACAGTTATTCAGGAATCATCGATGTCAAACGCCTCAGGTCGACCACGTCATTGGAAGTAATAGACATTTTGAAGGACATGTTTGCAATACATGGAATTCCACAAGTATATAATGGACCCCAATTTTCAAGTATATTATTTAAAGATTTTGAAAAGCAGTGGAATTTCAAACATGAAACGACCCAGCAAACAATGAATCTCTGGCCGTCCTCTGGCCCAATGCATGATCGGTTGGCTACATGCTGGCAACGGCAAAGTTGCATCGGCAAAATGTCGGCCCAATGTATGGAAAATTGTAATCGGGTACCTATAATATAGCCAGCCATGGGCCAATACTATCAAAAGTGTATCTTTTGACCGACATCATCCAAATGATGGCCTGTTTCAAGTGTTATTGTACAGTTGAGAAAACATATATTTTAGATTTTGGACCAAAATAATAGAATAGTATTATTCTGCGTAATGTTTGTCGCATAAAACTAAAATTGTATTGGGTATTATGTCATAGAATACGTGTTGTTCGGGTTTTCTCAACAAATACACAAGAAGGATATATTAGCCTTCATGTAAATAGATCATAACGGTCACTCGTTGCTTCCTCGAGTAAGGATGCCTTGAAAAAACAGACTTTATTCAATTCAGCATCAATAATCAAATTGACCAATCCGAAACCCAATATATCATGCACTACCGTTCCGCTGATTATGTGGCCTTGTGACCTGAGACTAAGGAGAGTGTCAAACCAAATGACGCTGACGTCTTTGAGCTGACTTTGACATTTGACACATTTACGAATTACCGCATTTAGTTTTCTGCCACAGACCTTGTGTTTTGCATATTATTAATAATTAATGAAAGTCTATGAGTGAAAGATGGATGTCGAATTCTCCCGATGAAATGAGGTGAGTCAATATATATCTATAATCAATTCTAGCGTCGGTTACATGAAAAAACCTCAATTAGTTTTTGAGGTTAATACCGTTTACTTGTATGACGAGTCATTCCGAAGATGATATGAAGTCAAAAAGAAAATCAAGGCCAAATTCATTTTATAAAGATTTCCAGAACAAAACCACGGGAATATTCCCAATCAACAAAATCGACAATAAAAAATAGTACCTCATCAGAAGATGATCTCCCAACTCTCTCTCTCCTCCCATGGTAAAAAAACAACAGCAGAGTGATCCAGTTTGATAAGGAAACTGATGATGAATTGGACAACACCATCAAAATGAATGAATCGCACAATAGACAAAAACTTCCACCTCTACAGAATTCGTGCTGTAACTGCAAGAACACAGAAGGTAATGTTCAGCAAGCCTATTTTTATATTGAGTTTTTGATAATAGATATGTGAAGCATATATTTTATTCTTTTGCAGCTAAGCTGGATTCTGCAATAAGAAAAATTGAATTCCTAGCTCAAGATGTTAAATTTTTGTTACAAATAGTTCAGCGAAATGCTTTTAGTGAACATGTGGAGACCCCTGAAAATTTGATTTCACCAATAAATCAGGAGGGCGAATTGAAAGAAGGTAGAAAATTGGGGTTAAAAAGAATTCATGATCCCTAAGAATGTTCTAAAACTGATATTAGGTGAGTTGCAATCATTAGTATTTTTCACAGAGTAGTTCTATGGTTATCTCGATATGCAGAAATGGAAACTCTTATGTAATTACTCATTTCTGTCTGTCTGTCTGTCCATCTGTCACAGTGCATATTTCTCAATAATTAAAATGAAAAATATTTTCTTGAAAATTATGAAAAAATAGGAATATTAGAACTTTATTTGAATCTTACTAGAAGACTATAATGATTTCAAGTTTTGTGGTTTTCGAGAAAATTAAGTTACACTCGCACTTGACTAATTTGTTTTTCAGTTTGTCTTCAAAAAAATCCACTCACAAGAAACGCCACAGAAGCAGAAGTTGCCGGAGCGGTAAAAATCTGGCTAAGAACCGCACCTGACCGACAAGGGGGCAGGAACAAAAGGAGGACAAAAACGGCAGAGGAAGGGGGGATGGTACTCCTGATCTTTGATACTCATGTGTTACTTGTTTAATTTTTTTCACCCCAAAGAATTGTTTTTTACGTTGTTGCGAGTAACATTTTATTTGATATTTTTTATATTCTCAAACCGAATAATTGTTTTTATGTTGATTTATTTTATTTCATGTAATGTATTTCATTGAAGTGTGTATAAACTATTGGATTTGCCTTATCTTCATAACGTTTTTTGCAATATCATATTTCTATAAACTCAAAATATGTTTTGCGAAACTCATAAAGTCATTTGGTTCGATTGTTCAAAGGAAAATTGATTTTTTTTAGAAAACTTTTTGTCATCCATTACATTTTAAAGAGATGGGCAGTCAGTAAATATTGTACATAATTCACACTGAAATAGTACCAACCCTCTGAGTAGGTAACATCCAGTATTTCTACTGGGCCATCAATGATTGCCACAGTTTTGCCTTCAAAGGCCCACCATTTAAAAGGCACCGTCAAACAGGCATTGGCCCTGATGATGGCCGGTGTCTCCTATTTTCACTGGCCCGCTTAGGCTACAGGAATCTTACCGTTCTGGCCAGGTCTGGCCAACATATTATGGGCCAGAATAATGCCGACCAAAATTGTTTGCTGGGAAGCAGTCCATATCACCCTCAAGGTAATGGTTTAGCAGAGAGAAGCGTTGAAACTGCCAAAAATATAATAAGAAAGTGTTCCTTGGACAACACGGATGTTAGACTCGCACTACTCAATTATAGAAATACACCAAGAAACAACAAACTTGGCTCCCCCAATGAACGGTTATTTAGCCGAATAACCAGATCCTTGATTCCCACTTCAACGGAGATGCTGAAACCAATATTAATTGAAGATGTTGATACCGAATTGACAACGTTGGGAAAAAACAAAAGAAATATGGAGACAGACATACGAAAATCCAAGAAGCTCCCCAGAGAGGTGATAAAATGAGATACAAAGTTAATCATCGAGGCTGGAGAGGAGGTGAAGTTGTCAACACGGAAAATTCGAGATCAATTATAATGAAAACAGCCGATAGAAAAACAATCAGAAGAAATTCCGGAATTATTCTTAAAACAAGGGCTGATTTTCCAGGACAGTTTTCTAAAGATATTGTGAAAATTCCTGATCCTGGAATTTCTGAACATCCATTAAAAATTGAAAAATATTAATAACCAAGATATTGATAATAGTCATTCCATCTCGATTGTTCCCGATAGTTCCATAAATGAGAATAATTTACCCATTGGCAATTATAGAACCCGGTCTGGCAGAAAAGTGAGGCTTCCAGAAAAGCTCGATTTATGAATTTCCATTAGTTTATTTTTTATGATATGAGGGATGTAACATAAGCCTCAGTTTGTTGTTACCTTACCTTTTTCTATTTAATACAGTTAGTTGTCAGTCACATATTATCTGGAAATTGTCATTTAGAACATATCTAATAAAACATTGATAATTACTTATATTGGAATAAAACGTAAAAGTGTGTATTCTGTGCAAATAGGTATATATTACCAAAGTGGTTGTGTTTGTCAAAGGTTCTGCCCGTGTTATTTTTCTCATCACGTTCAGACACAAAGGATCGTACAAGTTTCATATAATCCATCATATGGGATAAATACTGTATTCTAGTGAATTCAGTACAAGCAATCGAAGAATTTTCAAATCCATGACGATGGGCGCCCGACTTCAATCTCGGGGTACGACTTTAAAGTCGGGCGTCTACTTTAATCTCGGGGGCCCGAGATTAAACTCATTGAGTTTCTGAATATTCAGTTCTGTTAAGTCTTTGGCACATATTATACGCTATTAGTTTAATTTTTTCTCTTGATTTAGTATTTTCGACTTTTTTGAGAATTTGTTTTTTTTGTTGATGTCAGCGCCATCTGTAGTTACAGTTGCATTATACTACTATTGGCTGAAAGAAAATTGATGTGAATATTTGGGACAAGCCCTAGATACAGTACTGGACATCAGATGCCTAATGTCTGGTTTTGTTTATGTCAGATATATTAACTTCTGCCAACATTGTTTTTTGTCATAACGTGTTTTATTAGTTTGCTTTGTTTTATCCAATTACATTGGTCTGGTTGTATATCGTGTATTATCCGCTATAAAAGTGTCGAATATTGTTCAGTGGCCAAAAGAAATCCGTCGCAAAAATGTCAGGCTCCCATTCTTCACTCCCTCCGATCGAAAAGCTAAAGGGACGTGAGAATTTCGATACCTGGAAGTTCGCGGTCAAAACTTATCTCGAACACGAAGATTTATGGGGATATGTGACCGAGGAAAACAACGATGCAAGTAAAAATGTAAAAGCCAGGACAAAAATAGTTCTGTTGATCGATCCCATCAACTACGTTCATGTACAAGACGCCAAAACTGCTAAGCAAGAATGGGATAAACTATCGTCAGCCTTTGAAGATAGTGGACTTGAGAGAAGAGTTTCTCTCCCGCGAATTTTGACCACGACCCGCCTCGAAAATTGTTTATCCGTCGAGGAGTACGTGAATAAAATCATAACGACAGCTCACAAATTGAGAGCCGTTAAAATGGAGGTTAGTGACGAATGGATTGGTACAATAATGCTCGCCGGTTTACCTGGACAATACGGTCCAATGATTATGAGACTCGAGAGTTCTGGTATCAAAATTACGGCCAATTCCATCAAAATGAAATTGCTCCAAGACATTTCTGATTTTGGGAAGGATTCGAGTGAAAAATCTGCCGCCATGTATTCCCATTGGAACCGAGGTCAAAGCAAGTCCGTGTCTGCCAGGTCTTCTTCCGATTAGAGCAGCAGCAACAACGATACCCGGAGAGGAAGAGGACTGCGTTGTTGTGTAATGGCTATTACGGACATATAGCGAAAAATTGTGATCGAGTTCCTGACAATGATAATTGTGATAAGCGTGAAAAAACCAAATCGGACCATGCTTTCTTTACCGTTTTGTCTGTGCAGGGTTCACCTGAAGCTAACGACTGGTATCTGGACTCTGGTTGTTCAGTCTACTTAGCCAAAGACGAGCACTGTTTTGTGAGCGAACTCAAACCTGCAAAGGTTGGCTTCAGCACCGCAGATCAACAAGGAAGTATGAACTCTAATAGCGTAGGTCACATACAGTTGCCTGTAAAAGTCGATGGAGCAGTAATGCCCGTGGAAGTAAGAAATGTCTATCACGTTCCACAGCTGAGAGTAAATTTGCTATCTGTTTAGTCAGATCATAGACAATGGCAATTAAGTTGTTTTTGACTCGAAAGGTGCGTTAGTTACTGATGCGAATGGTGAGGTTCTCGCGTCCGTCACCTTGAAAAACAATTTGTTCATGCTGTCGAACTCGATTTTTCTCGCAGCTCCAAATGGGACATGTTTGTCTAGTATGGAAAAGTTGAAAACCCTAGTCCATGGGATAGATTCCGATCTGAAGGTTGCCAGTGACTTTGTATGTAAATCTTGTGCACTTGGTAAAAGTATGCGTTTGCCTTTCGACAAAAGCAGTTCTGGAACTACTCGAATCTTAGATCTGGTACATTCGGACCGTACCCAAGCTCACTTTCAGGGTCCAAGTATGTGATAACTTTTTTTGGACGATTTCAGTCATAAAATTTTTGTCTATTTTCTGAAGTCCAAGGACCAAGCTTACTCCTGTTTTGTTGATTTTGAAGCCTATGTGGAAAACCAGACAGGCTGAAAAATTCGAATATTGAGGACCGATAACGGTGGTGAATATTGCAGCCTTAAGATGCGTGAACATCTATTATCCGCAGGTATTGAGCATCAGACAACTGTCCCGTATACCCCAGAGAAAAATGGGAAGGCAGAAAGGCTCCACAGAACTATAATGGAGCGCATCAGATGCCTACTTGATGAGTCGGAGCTACCCAACTCTTTCTGGGCCGAAGCTGCAAACACCGTGGTCTACTTACTCAACCGTTTCCCTTCCAGTTGCGTCGAGAAAACTCCAGAAGAAATCTGGACAGGTAGAAAACCTACAGTGAAACATGTACGTGTGTTTGGTTGCAAAGCATATGCACATGTTCCGGCGGCCACTCGTAGAAAGCTGGATCCTAAATCAAAACCGTGCATTTTGATTGGTTATAGCTTGGCCAGTAAAGCCTACCGGCTTTTTGACGTAGAAAAACACGCAGTTTCCACATCGAGAGATATCATATTTTCCGAAACCGAGAAGGGCTCGTCATTGCTAAAGAAAACTGGTGATACATCCCGTAATGCAATTTTCTTCCCTGATTCGTCTAAAACTGATGACATTTTTGCAACAGTTCCGATGCTACAGGCGACTTTTCTCCCGTTGACTCTGAGTCTGCAGAGTGACTCTGATTACATTCCTCCTGAAACCGTCGATGTTGAAAATAAAAATCTGCGAAGAGGAACCCGTGATAAAAGACCGCCAATTCATCTACAAGACTACGACCTGAATTTCGTTTTGACCGTTTTGTCAGATGATCCAGTCACAGTTAACGACGCTCTCTCTCGCCCTGGAAAAGAAGAATGGTGGAAAGCCATGGACAGAGAGTATAAAGCGCAACTAGACAATGGTTGATCTGCCACCTGGACGTAAACCCTTGAAATACAAGTGGGTGTTCAAAACTAAATTGGATGCTGTGCGAAATGTGACTCATAAGGCTAGACTTGTTGTAAAAGGGTGTTTTCAGATCAAGGGTGTCGACTACGAAGAAACTTTTTCTCCGGTCATCCGATACAGTTCCATCCGGTATCTTTTGACGATAGCTGCTAAATTGGACCTCGACATCGACCAAATGGATGTAATCTCCGCATTTCTACAAGTTGATTTGACTGAAGAAATTTATTGTTACCGCCAGAAATGTATGATCAAACCAACAAGGTTTGCCGTTTGAAGAAAAGCCTTTTTGGCTTGAAACAGGCTAGCAGAGTTTGGTACACTAAGCTTGACGGATGTTTGAAAGACGCCAAGCTCCGACTCTTGTATTTATTACCGCATCGAAGGCAAGAAAATTCTGATTTTAGCAGTGTATGTAGATGATCTGCTCATTTTGTCTAATGACAAACAGATGAGGGGAGAATGAGGAAATTGACATCTACTCTCAAGATGGTTGACATGGGCGAAGCCGAACGCATTCTAGGTTTCGAAATCAAACGGGATCGGATCAAGAAGAAAATCTGGATCAGTCAGAAACGGTATTTTGATCAAATGTTGAATAGGTTCAACATGCATTATTGTAATCCCTCTGATACGCCCATGGTGCCAGGGTTACAGCTGTCTAAGAAACAGTGCCCAACGTCATCTACTGAAAAAATAGAGATGGCAAAGATTCCATATCAGGAGGCTGTGGGAAGCCTTCTCTTCGCTTCTCAAGTATCCCGACCTGACATAAATTTTGCAGTTAGTTATGTCAGCAGATTCAACGCTAATCCAGGAAAGATCCACTGGAGCGCAGTCAAGAGAATTTTCAGATACCTTAAGGGTACCGCTAATTTCCAGCTTGAATTCTCTGGTCAGAAGGACAAGGTGACCAACTTACTTGGCTACTCCGACTCAAGACTGGGCCAGCGACGTTGATGGAAGGCGCTCAGTCACCGGATATGTGTTTACAAAAAACGGCTCTGCGGTGTCATGGTCTACGGAGAAGCAGTCAACAGTTGCATTGAGTACCACAGAGGCTGAATATTTGGCTTTATCACCCGATGTGCAAGAAGCAATCTGGTCACGAGGTTTGTCTTCAGAATTGTTTCCAGCATCAGTGGAGAGCCCTACCGAACTGCGAGTTGACAACCAGGGAGCGCAGAACCTCGCTCTGAATGGAGCCTACCAGGCGCGCACAAAGCATATAGATGTGCGCCACCATTTCCTTCGAGATCGAATCCGCGCAGGTGAAATCGGTCTCATTCATGTCTCCACGAAGGATATGGTTGCGGATTCCTTTACGAAGCCCCTCAGCAGGGAGAAGCTGCTGCACTGTTTGGTTCTACAGGGACTTTTCCCAAATAGGGAGCGTGATGTGAATATTTGAGACAAGCCCTAGATACAGTACTGGACATCAGATGCCTAATGTCTGGTTTTGTTTATGTCAGATATATTAACTTCTGTCAACATTGTTTTTTGTCATAACGTGTATTATTAGTTTGCTTCGTTTTATCCAATTAAATTGGTCTGGTTGTATATCGTGTATTATTTTATTCTAATCCCTATACCCAACAACAAAAATGAATGCTTATGCTTATACCTAACTATAAAGTTATCTCAATTTTCTGCAGGAAAATCTTCACTCGTGGAGGAACTGCAATCTTAGTTCATGACTCAGTTTGAGATAAATCACTTGTTGAAGCTGTATAGTTCGAGAGCCTACTTGAGGAAAAGCAATTTGAGTTTTCTGTAACATGTATCAAGAAATTCAAAATATATCTCATATGTGTTTACAGATCCCCAACAAGTAGTATTCCTGTGTTCCTCACAAAATTGGATACTTTATTATGTAAAATTCCTCAACTTGAATAATTTTGAAGACACACAGAATAGGTCAATGAAAATTTAATTACGACTCTCACATGTAACAATTTGAGAATGCATGTCACTGAAAAGACACGAATTAGCAAATATTCGGAATCTATGATTGATTACTGTTGTATTTCCCTAGAAGAAAACGATGTGTCATGCAAAGTTGAACACGACAATCTATCAGATCATGAAGTTGTCACTGCCCAGATAAGTTTGGTGGATATTATACATTTTGATACCAAAAAGACTAAATACGGTAGACTCTTCAGTGAAACCAACTATGATAAATTTAACTCGTGCAATCAATTCAATTGGTTCTCTATTATGCCTTCAGCAGACCCGTTTCGCAAATTTTATGAGAATATAAAAATATTTTTTCAATGTTCATTTCCCAAACAAAAAATCCGGATGAAATCTAAGAAGTTAATAAGAAATTCCTGTAAAAACATGTGGTCGTTACAATACATTAGAAAATATCATAACGACGATTTCTTTATCGACTATTATAACAAATATAGAAAGGTATATCGAGCAGTTATTAAGAAAGCAAAAGACATGTATTACCTCTCTAGGCTATAAAATGCAAAGAACACAACAAAAGAGACTTGGAGTATAGTCAATGAACTGAGAGGAATAACTCCTCGCAAGGAATCACAGTGGTTCATAGATTCCGATCAGTTTAATTCATTTGATTTCAACATTCCGCACACTCTAACCCAAAACCTAAACACTGACAAAAATCTTTTTTTATACCTTAGAGGAAATAACATTGTCTTTTCCTGTATATTTTATGATACCACTCCAACAGAATTGAATAAACTCTTCAAATCGATTGGGGTTATGATGAGTTGTCAATAAAAATCTTCGAAAACCTTCCTCATTCGGCTTTGACAGTACTTTCAATGCTGATTAATGATGGGTTCAAAAAGGGCACATTACCTGAGTTTTTGAAAACAAGTGTGATAATTCCTATTCACAAATGAGGTGATACTCGAGATCCATCTAACTTCAGATCCATCTCTCTTATTCCGACTTCAGGGAAATTGATAGAAAAGCTCGTAAAAATTCGCCGAATAAAATAACTTGAAGCAAACAAATTAATCGGCAAGGAACAATTTGGATTCAGAAATAACAAGAGTACGTCTGATGCCATGTTTAATTGTCTAGATCGTGGCGGAAGTATTATGTGATATGACTAAAGGATTTGATTGTGTCAATCACACATTATTACTGCAGAAACTCTCTCACTATGGTATCAGAGACATGGCCTTGAAGTGGATGGAATCATATTTGACAGGAAGGAACCAACTAGTTGAAACTGACCATACATCCCGATTACTAAACGTCACTTGGGGAGTACCCCAAGGTTCAGTTTTAGGCCCTTATCTTTTTCTCCTGTATATAAACGATCTAACCCTCTTAGATATAATTGGTTCCTTCACTTTATTTGCCGACGACTCTACCATTCTATGGCACTCTAAAGATGTGAATTTGCTTCGTGAAAATGTTACAAGAGACCTACAAAAAATCAAATCGTGGTGCGTTGCAAATTTTCTATGTTTGAATTTCAACAAAACGAAATTACTCACATTTGAATGTCTTCTTCCTGATATATAATTAGGGGCTGACTCCGTACCATCCGATAGCAATATACAATTTTTGGGAATCAACATAGATACCAATTTGAAATTCACAAATCACATTAACATGTTGGAGAAAATATTGACCCCATTGAGTCAAACAATTCAGTTCTGGGGTTCATGTAGAATGAACTCTTTGAGAAGCTACATATCTCATTAACAAGAATACATTTTCATACGAAAATAACATCCGCACTGCAAGAAATGCAATGAATCTATCATTAATCATTCCTGAATCCATACTGATCAAATCAATCAATCAATAATTTACAATAGTGTATAAGAAACTTCCTGGAGATATAAAGAACTCTTGAAGCTTTTCGAAAAAAGTTTGACGAAAGTGTTACGCTGGTCATATACAGGGTGTTATGAATTAACACACCACGCCTGCAACACCAAATGTTACGACTGCTGGCCAGTTGGAGAAGTAAATACCAATCAATCTTACGATTGCTCGTATTTTGTTAAAGGTCAACTATACTGGGCGTTATTAGTCTATTGACCAATAACTGGACAACCTCCTAGAGCGGCTTGAGGAGCTATCTCACTCAGTATATAATGAAGCGTGTGACTTTATTTGACAGTACAGTTACCAATTTCAGATAGTTCTGAAACAATAATACACTTAGGACTTGTAATATATATATATATATATATATATATATATATATATATATATTCTAAAGGATAAAAACAACATTGATACACCTGGTGTAATTTACGGAGAAAATGTATAGAAAGTCAAAATGAAATTGAATATAAGATTTACTTGAATGTGAAACACATATAGAATGCCTAATAAAGTAACTGTTCTTCAGTTACTTTGGCGATTGCTACTTCTACTTTTGCCTAATCAATAGTTGGCTCTACTATGAATTCAATAAGGGAATATTTCCTTATTACCATATACATATATACCTTGCCAAATAAACAGTTTCATTTCCTGACCCCCGACTGGAGAACACACCACGTTTAAATGTTACTTCAATTTAATTTTGAATTACCGATTTCACTGGTTCGTAATATGATTATTTAGATTCTTTGTAAAATATTAATTCTATTCGTTGGGTTATTACGGAGATAATTTCTGTTGTTCCACTATTTTCTGCATACTTTTGATAAATTGGCTACTTTATGAATAATTTACGAAATCTACACTTATTTCGTATCAAAAGATAGCTATGCATCTTTGCTAGATGAAAGTTGATTCTACTTTAATGCGCTTCATACGATGAAGCTTCTACTAAAACTGAACACTCTTTCTGACTCTGATCTGATCTAATTTCCCCGTTGACTGTCGACTTCGGTCTTATATAGAATTTACCCACTATGACCCCTTCTCGGTAATCAAATAGGTGCGGTGTTGGACGCATAGTGATGAATTCTAACTTCGAACATTATTTTCCACTGCGGTACATTTCCATCCCATTCTTTACGAGTTAATATTTCATCCCGGCTGTCGGAGAATCGTTAATTATCTGTCGCGGCTTTGAGGTCAATAGAAATAAAATAAATGTCCTTTCGTAATTATGTTCAGTCTGTTTTAACTTTTGTGTCGCCGCTGTCATTTTAACATATTCAAGGGATATGTTTGATGAGTGGTGGTATCATATCAAAGATTTTACGAGATTTTTACATTTTTTACTCACCCCACACTCTTGCCTTCTAATTTGATAGCGGACGAAATAAAACAGTCGTTCCCTTTTTATTGCCGCATTCTACAGTCAGGGGTATTACACATGGTTACATTAAAATAACTTGGCTGATCGTGCTCATCACAAAAGACTGGTATACAAAGCCTATTATAACTTGATAAAATATTTTAATGACGAAGCGATATGGTATTGATTGTTGGTGCTTTTATGTAATAATATATGTGTATATTTACCTGGATGTGATTATTTATATGTATTGTTTTTATGTAATTACGTAATTGTACACTTATTTTGATGTGATTATTTATATGTTTTATTTTTACCAGTGTTTGTCAATAGGGTTCTGTATCTTGGTTAATAAACACATACTCTCTCTCTCTCTCTCTCTCATTCTGGGGACTCCCAAATGTTCAAGCTCCCAATTGCACTATCTTCTCGTCACATAATTACTCACTCAGATTATAGAATGTCTAAAAAACCCCAAGAAGCTGAAATTTCACGAAATTATAGAAATTGAGATACTAATTCTGAAATGTAATATTTTTCCGCTTTCAACCCCAAAATGGAAGAGTGAAGTATCACTATTTAGTTCTTCATTTGTTAGACCATTATACCAAAACAAGAAATGCCTTAGCTTGTCAAAATATTCTTTGCTTTTCCGAATATGCCATGGAAACAAAGACAATTGTTATTATTCAATAAGAAATATGGATTCCTATTCAATAACACCAGACAATTTATCATTTGAGAACAAGAACATTGTTGACAGAATTGATCGCGTAGCACTTCTGATTTTGATGGGATCGAGACTGTCAAAAGTATATTATGTTTTTTCAAGTATACCATGGAAAAAAGTCGATTGTAATTAAGGTGATATTCTGTCAAAGTGAAAACAATTCTTGCTAATTCTTAAATTAAATTGATTCGAAAATGGAAAATTATCCAAAAGAAGTTGTGTAGAGTTGTTTGTTATCAATGACTTGTGTCAAAAAATTATTCAGCGAACTCTCAGTGAGTTTGATTTGAAATATTCAAATTCACCAAATTTCTCACTATTGAGAAATATTTTAAAAATTTTGGGTGGCTAGAACTTTTACAGGAGTTAAACCACTAACTGCCAATGAAGATAATCAAATTACCATTCTCGGATATTTTCAAGCATATCCTCAAGCCTCAATACGAACGGCGTCTTTGGAATTGGAATTTTCATACTCATACCATATTATACACCGTCGTAACTACATCTTTCTTCATTCATATCACTGCAAAAATTACACCACTTGACTTTTCCCGTAGGGTAAACTTTTGTGAGTATTTATTACTCAAAATACGAAAGCACGCCGGATTCTTTGAAAACATAATTTGGACTGACGAGACAAATTTTTGTCAGTTGAGAGTTAACAATAGGCAAAATCGACATTTTTTGGCTTCTGAAAATCCACATATGGGGCTCGGTGTAAAAAATGATGTACAATTCCGAATGAAAGTGTTTTGTTTGGTAATGAACCAAGAGGTACGATATTTATGTACGATAGAAATTTGAATGGTGAAGGATACTAAGAAATTCTTCAAAACGCGGGAGAAACATTTCTTGAAAATTTTCCACTGGCTAGAGCTGCACGTTCATGTTACTAGATGTATGGGGCACCACCTTACCATACAAGAACTGTGGATATACCTTGTTCGATAACCGTTGGTGGGGAAATCGAAGACTGGCCGGCAAGATCTCCAGATCGTATCTCTTTTACTTTTATATTTGTGGTGGGGTTATAGATTTGGTCTATTCTTCAATAGTTCGCAACATAGATGATTCGCGACTTATAATAATATACTTTTGACAGTTTCGATCCCAACAAAATCAGAAGTGCTTCGCGATCTATTGAAATTAGAATAATAGAATGGTGGTCATACTAAGCATTTCTGTCAACAATGTTCTTGTTCTCAAATAATAATTCGTAATCTACTACGGCGGATTATTTTTCAGAAAAATCGACAAATGTCAAAAAATTATAAGTTAACACAGCTTAGGTTGTCTGAACTCAGAATTGAAAGGACAATCGAATCATGTGAAAAAATGTGAGTTTCCATATAAAATAAGACACCCTGTATAGCTGTAGGACTAAAAATATTTCAGATCGATTATGACAGCATACAAGATTTCAAGTTTCTAATCCAACTGCAAGTTGAAAATCCTCTAATGCACCGCTAAATCACCCTGTATAGACAGAGAGGTGGAGAGGTAGAAAACTAGGCAAAAATTGAACCGTAAAAAAAAAATTAAATCTACTAATCACACATTTCAACCATGGCTAATAATTGATCTCGGAGATGGGTGTATATTATTAATTTTTTATTTCAAACTAAAATTTATTGTCTGAAAAATTATCTTTATAAATATTGGGAATTCATAAGGATTTGGTATTTTTTTCAATTATGAATATAAATATTGAGATATGGTTGTATTTTTTACATCAAAACCAGAAAGTCAACTTTAATCACCTCCCAAGGCCCTTCTCTCAGTAACTTAGAGCTCTTGAATTCGCAAAATATAATTATTTCCCAAATTCAGAGAATAGAAAATGCAGGTTCTGTACCAAAAATAAAAACGAAACATCAATTATCTCTCCCCGTTGTCTGTCTGTCGGATTGCCTGTAGCAGTCTTCTAAAATCTGAAATATGCAACTTAGAGTTATGAATATCCTGGTTATAGAGTCTGGCACAAACTTTATGGATTAGGAGTTAGTTCTAGGTTCATGAACATCATGCGAAACTTATATGAATCGGCATCTATGAGGGTAAAAACACAGGAGGGGTTCACAAAAGTCTTTAACACAACTACCGGAGTTCTCCAGGGCGAATCTCTTAGCACCACCCTTTTCTCTCTTTTGATTGCTGATATTGAAGACTACTTAAAAAAAAGGGGGCGCAAGTTATAAACATCGGCAAGAAACTGAGCCTCTGGAATGTACTCAAACTCCGTTCATTCGTTCTCAACGAATGAAATGTTCCATGTAGTCAAATGTATATCCTGATGTAATCAGATATGTGTATATACACAAATGTATTGTTGTTTTAATTTTCCTTTTCTTTCTTTTTTTAATTCTATTTGTATGACTTATCTCACTAATACTCCTTTTATTGTGACACTCTAATATAGTACAAACTGAAGATCTTGCTATATGATATGAATTCGTTTGAAACAATAAAAAATATTGATTGATTAATTGGTTATAGAGTTTGACGACACAACATTATTTTCAAAACTAATCAATTTCCAAATGAATATTTCGGAGTGTTAATTGGGCGAACAAAACAAAATGTGGGGTATCAAAAGATGAACTTGTACATATCTTTGTTGTCCAACCCCTTTCTTTAATGAAGTATCATTTGGAAACTTTTGAAAATATTGTATCAGTAAGTCAATATGAAATGTTATATTTTAGCAACAGTTTAGTATAATACACGTCTGTGTACTACCTCAAGCAAACGCTTGACTTCTCGTTGACTTCCAAGATTATTGGGGAAATCCAGAGAAAAAGGTTGGACTCCCGACTTTAAAGTCGGACTCCCGATATTAAAGTCGACTTTAATCTAAATTATTCAGAAATATACAATCGAGGAATCAAAGCACGCAAATATTATAAGGTGAAATTGCAGTGAACATTTTTATTGCGATTCATGAAACTTTCAGAAATGTGTGTTCGGGGACCGCATACCCATTAGCTAACCTAACGAAGCCACTTTTGGTTCGGGCCACGATGAGATAGGCCTAAGTTGGGTTAGTTAGCTTTAAGTTGGGTGTAATCGAGATGTAGAAGGGGAAGCGTTCTTAGGCATGAGTAGGGTGCCAGAAAAAACAGCCAGGAGCGTATGTGAAGAAGAAAAAAGATATTTCGAGCTAGATTGTAGAGGGGGCTCTTCAGCCTCTCCGTACCTCGACCTATCAGATATTTTGTACATTACTCTTCATCTATTCGAAACTTGGGATTCCGAGAACTTCCGAAGTATATCAGTTTCCTAGGAGACAGGGCGTTAATGAGACCCCTTTGAGGAACTTGAGCCTTTTGCAAAACCTCGCTTGGCAGGCGCAATTGTGCACTAACTGCATAATTCACTGTATGATCTATGCATTTTTTTTGTGGTGTCACCTCAGAGGTCAATGTCTGGTGAGTAGTCCCGTTACCAGTTCCAAGTCTTTCTGGTCCAACTCGAGAAGTTGCCTTCAATTCCACTGTGACCTGGCACCCACATCAGAGATACCTGATTTTCTGCAGCCAGTTGTCTCAGAGATAGTTTGCAGTCCAAACTCAGTCTAGACTCACAAATATATCTAAAAAATCTTTTTCACGTTTAATTTCTGACATTATTTTCATGTTCCTAAAACGTCATTTTTGGAGTTCAAAAATGTTATTTTTAATTTTTGCATGCGTGTGTCTGGAACATCGGAGCAAAAAATCTCATTCAAAACTCAAAAGCTCCCAGATGCCCGCCAATAAACAAACGTAGGCAAAAGCAGGAAGCAGCTACGCAGCTGCAGCAAAAACTGTAAAGATCGCCGTTCTATACATAAGACGTTCCCTGAGACTACCGTCAGTGCGAGAGAACGAACTGGCAATTTTCTGTAGGACCTAAGATCTCCTTATTGGAAATTCACTGAAAAACAAATTACATCGTCATATGATTCTTAATGTTGAAAATAGAAATACTTAGTTCATATTTTATGGGGAATTTTCTTACTCGGTAAAAATGTTCTCGGGAGGCACCGATATGACATGTATGTACACTTTGCTGAAATGGATTGACATGGAATCCACGTTGAAGTTTTGTAGTAGTCGACGATACATCCTGCATGTAAATATCATACCTACCAGAAATTTAAATGCATATGACGATACAATATAATTTATAATGATGGCTTTCTCAATGGATTGTCAGGCTGACGAAAGTATATCGATATCTGAATTCCAGTACTTGGATGGGTGATCACCTGCCAGGAAAGACTCCCTTAGAAAGCTCTTAGAACTGCAGCCTAGTAGCATGTTGACAGCTGCATACACTATATCAATGATCACGAGATATAGCGAGAAATATGGCCCTACAGAGGAAACTATAAGATGGCGGCCCGAGTTCATGGATGTTGAGCTAGTTGAAAAACTCTACCTCTGGTTTTCGGCAAAAGTTCCGGTTGGGGTTGGGGTTCACCGACGTTGAATAGATAAAGAACATGGCTTGACAGAGGGGAGTCCATCAGTAATTTACAGAATTCTTTGAGAAATTACGGAATTTATCTTCATCCTGTGTTTTCGATATCGATAAATGAGATAAATATGCAAATGATTTGTATTGTCCATGGATCCGGCACTGAAAAATTTAAGAATCATACTCACCAATGAACCCGTGCTGCACCTTTTCGATTTACAATTCGAAAACTCATCGTAATATGTAGAAGGGTTGTATAACATGAGGGGGTACGTTTCGAAACCTAAAAAAAGGGTAAATATTAGGAGCAAAATTATGAGATATGCCGGATATGTAAATAACTCAGAATATGTCAATCAATAATTATATTCATATTTGAGTTCATTACTGGCATAATGAATCACTTCAAATGATAGAAAATTCACTTTATTCTATCCATGTATGATATTCCACCTATCGATTGATGTGGATGACTATTGTGTTAGCAGCTGAATATATTTTGGTGTCGCATCATGTTCAAAGCGATGTAGAACTCGTCAAAACAAGTGGTTCCACCAAAAATTATCGATATGAAAGTCGCAACTAAAAATTGTAGAAAATTCAAGTAAGGTGCTGGCTAGAGCTTGTTTCTAATGAAAGTTTCAAAACACCCCGCTGAGGTGAATACAACGCCAGCCATCCTGACTCAAAGTGGTGCGTGTGTGATCAGCTGATCAAATCAAAGTGATTTTTTCAGTTGTTGTTGTATGTTCTCTTGAAATCGTAATAAGGATTATTTGAGAGAACAAAGAGAAGGAAGAAATCTATATTACTTCAGTGCTCTGGTGCACTTTTCGGGATTACTAAACACTAAGCCTTCCCTTACCTATGAATCTATAAATGTTGTCAAATCATAAAAACGCGCCGGCAGCACCTTCTACTACTGAACGCATGTTATGCATATTCGAGAGATTACAGTGTTGATTTAAGCATTGTTTTTAATGTTTTGCGTTGCGAGGTGAGTTTAGAGCTAAAATATTTTGCTGTGAATGCAGAAACTTAATGAATAGACTTTCTACACACAATGATATTCTATTAGGAAATCTTTCGAACAGTTATAGGTAAAAAAATTATATTCTTATGACACTCTGTGACTGGGAGAGCCTTCTGACCAGACCAGTCGCCAGTAGTTAAAGTGACATCGATTTCAATTATGTTTTATTAAGATTTTGGCGGAGCTCTTTGTGCTGAACTATCTGTAGGCGCATACTGGGACACTTTTGGGGGCGGGGAAACTTCCCCGAGGGTCCATGCGATTTTTGACGAACATGGAAAATGTTTCGAATAATTTTTAGAAGTTTTTATTTAATGTGATGTGATAATGTCTTTGGGGTCCGATTCTATTTATAATTGGTATGTAGGAGTTTTTGGTATCGAAGATAAAAAAAATCAGGAATCAAGATGGCGGCTCCGATATGGCTGACGTGTGTTCTATCATTGTAGGTCTGAATCTATTCAAAATTGCAATCTAGTATTGGAAGAAAAGTTTGTATTTCGTGTAAAAAGGTTTTTTTTTATATATATATATATATATATATAAGATTAGTGGTGAATAACGACAATCTAGTATTGGAAGAAAAGTTTTATATTTCGTGTAAAAATTGTTTTATTTTTTATATATATATATATATAAATATATATATATACATATATATATATATATATATATATAAGTAAATATATATGAAAATAGTAAAACTCACTTATAACGGACACGCTTATTACGAACCCACGGTTATAACGTACCAAACGAAAAGGACCGGCAGGTAAATGAAACATATATTTTAATTATTTTTCAACGAACTTTTGGTATAACGTACGTATAACGAAGTTTATAAATATATATATATATATTTTTTTTTTTTTTTTTTTTTCTTAAAAAGGGTTATGTCAATTCATATAATTTTTCTCAACTACGAAAAGCATCCTAGTGCGTTCTGAGTAACGCAAAACAAATAACGAGAATAAGAGAAATCTGTTACGAATCCAAGAGAGATCACTGTAGAGGGATGGTGATCTCTCTTGGATTCGTAACTGATTTCTCTTATTCTCGTTTCTTAACTACGTTTCGACATGGTATTTGTCATCATCAGGTTGAAACAAAATTATTTTATTTGAATTCTGCGTTCGCATCGTACGAACGTTATTGTAGGTGTGTATATATATATACATATATATGTGAAAGGGCAGTATTTGCTGACTAGTTAGGATATAAACTAGTTAATAGTGGGGAATGCAGCAATTGCTTGGATGATTTTAAGAAAAATTCTTTATATGAACATAGGTCCTCAACCGTTTTATTTCTAAGATACAGGAAGTTGAAATTGAACAAAAAAAATCAGTTCTTCCCCAATATCTCTAAAACTGCTTTGGCTTTTTTTTCAAATTTGGTACATGCGTGCGCATAAAAATAATTTTTTTCCATGATAAAAGATTTCTTAATTTTCATCAGTGGCGTCACTGTTAACATGCCCTGTCATATTTTTGATCAAAATTATGATACGCCACTGTCTTTTTCCCAAATAAATATTATTTTCGTAATTGTCCCTTATCTTCTCATAAAAATGGTCTTCTGCCTTTTTTTCGTCCGGCGGACGGTTTTCGATTTAGAAAATAAAATACATTCATTTGCTTGTCCCTATTCGATTTTTCTCTTAGTCTTAATTTCACAAAGGATCTAGGCAAGGATTTTATAATTTTATGGTAACTATTATTTACTTTTTGTAATAAGTACTCATAAAAATACATTTTTCATTTAAAAAAATATAACTGTTATGAACAAAAAATACAAAAATCAAATTAACTATTCAAAATGTCCGCCTCCTGCAAGTTTGCACGCTTCAGCCGTCCTTGTCATTGATTCGCATACTCTTTGGAAAATTCTTGGAGTATTCCTTATTGCTTCACAGGAAACTATTACGCGGTTTCGCAATTCTTCCTCAGTTAGAATTGGTTGACTGTACACCAAAGTCTTAAGATGTCCCCAAAGAAAATAATTAAGTCTGGGGATCTTGCTGGCCATGACTATGGTCCCCCACGACCTAGCCAGCGATTATGAGAGTTTTGGTTCGAATATTCGCATGCCAGAGCACTGAAATTAGCAGGTGTACCATCGTGGAACATCTTACAATAGAATTGGCAAATTATCTTCAAGAAATCGACGATAATTATGTCCATTTAATCTGCGTGGTAAAAAAAGGTCCAATTAGGTAATCTCCAATCATTCCAGCCCATACATTTAATGAGAACTGCTCCTGGTGATGAGATTCCACGATTGCATGCGGATTTTCCTCGGCCCAAAAATTATTATTATTAAAATTTCTGATCGTTTTTAGGAAAACTAGTTTCGTCCGTGAATAAAATGTCCCTGTCAAATAAAGGATTTTCGGTAGCTTTTTGGAGAAACCATTGGCAGAAATTTACTCGTAATGGAAAGTCTCGAGGAAATAGATCCTGAACCCGTTGAATGTGATAGGGATATAATAAATAATCATGAAGAATCCTCCAAACTAGAATATAGGCGATATTCAAATTATTGGCAACTTGCCTCGTACTTATTTCAGGATTTTCGTCAACTGAATTTAAAACAGCTACCTCAATTGCTGAAGTTCTCGCAGTCCGATGTGCTCCTTTAAGTGATGATTTGCCTCAAAACTTCCTGTTTTACATAACCTTATGTGGGTGCTTGAAATCGTTCGAGCATCAGGAACCATTCTATTTGGGAAGCGCTCTTAATACAGTCGCCTGGCTTCATATGCGTTCCCGCCAGCAAGCCCATACAAGTAATGCATGTCTGCTGATTCGGTATTTGTAAAATCTACAATGTTTTTTTTTAATAAACATGTTTTTATAACGTTAATATTATCACGTATCTAGCTGAAGAAGTGTCAAAATTGTTTATGTTTAAAACAACGAAATGTGTTCTTAGCATACTAGATGTTTCTAGCCCACAAGATGATCCTACTACTCTTCAACGGCTGATTTCGCATAGGGACAATCAAATGAATGCATTTTATTTTCTATCTCAAAAACCGTTCGCCGGACGAAAAAAAGACAGGAGACCATTTTTATGGGAAGATAGAGGACAATTACAGAAATAATATTTATTTGGAAAAAAGACAGTGGCGTAACATTATTTTGGAAAAAATGGAAAAAATGTATTTTTATGCGTTCTTTGCAAGTAACAAAATTGAAAAAAAAGCCAAAGCGGTTTCAGAGATATTGGGGAAGAACTGATTTTTTTGTTAAATTTCATAATCCTGTATCTCAGAAATAAAGCGGTTGCGGTCCTATGTTCATATATATATATATATATATATATATATATATATATATATATATAAAGGGTGTTTCATAATTGAATGCTGATCCCAAAGGGCGATAATCCTATATATATATATATATATATATAATCCTATATATATATAATCCTATATATATATAATCCTATATATATATATATACAGTGTCCGGCATAAAGTTCACAGCATATGGAAAACTTTTTTATAATTGATTTCTCAAAAATAATCATTTGTGATAAAAACCTCTGCTTCATCCCAAACCTGAAATGCAAACACCACGGTAGAATTCAAATTTAATGGGGAAATATTGTTCAAAATCGAAGGTTGATCCAGAAACTCGAATCATAGCCACCTATGACCAATTTCATATTTCAACTTTTTCCCCATTTTTTCCTCATAAGGAATATTATGCTAGACGGATGTTTTCTCATTTCTCCCTCCCATCGGAAAATCACATTGTCTCCAATGTATGATGCCAGAATAAAAATGAATTCATTTTCACACTACGAATAACATTTTTTAAGACAATCAGGAATTGTAGAATATGACAATTTTTGTATAGTATAGTATATTATACTAGTATAGACAGTATGCATCTACAATATTTTATTGATTTTTTTTGCAGCGTTCAACGTACAAAATTGAGGTTTTAATCCACTCGAAAAATTTATTCACGTATTATTTATGAATTTCGAAATATCGTAAGTTGTTACATTCGACTTCGAGAGCAATGCCCAGCTTCCATAGATTATATATATATATATATATACAGTGTCCGGCTTAAAATTCGCAGCATATGAAAAACTTTTTGGCAAAATTCCTTACTATTTTCTATTGATTCACATACATCAAAAATTATATATATATATATATATTTAATAGTTATAATTTTTGATGTATGTGAATATATAGAAAATAGGGAGAAATTTTGCCAAAAAATTGCTTACTATTTTCTATACAATATTCAAAGACATTAACAATTATAACTCTTGTAATTAGATTTGGCAAAATAATCTTGTTTTCTGTGGCCAGAGATCAGAACCGCCTGAACATCGACTGAAGCCGGCAAATTCGGCAACGTCGGCGATAGGTTAAATCTGTTCTTGATGACGTAGATTTTACATTTCATATTTTAACTTTCCATGTTTCAATAACTAACATTAAATTCTTGGAAAAACGGTATCGCGAAATGCAGATGTTGAATCCAGGGTCTTCGATAGCTCAGTTGGTAGACCATAAGACTAGTAATCTTGAGGTCGTGGGTTCGAATCCCGCTTGAAGATGTTTTTTTCTGAAATTTAAAAATTTGTCTGCAATGCCACAACATTCTTACTATTTTATATATTAATTTCAATTATGTTTTACTATGATTTTGGCTGAGCTCTATGTGCTGAACTATCTGTAGACGCGTACTGAGACACTTTTGGGGGCGGGGAAACTGTTCCCCGAGGGTCCATGCGGTTTCTCACGAACATAGAATTTTTTTCGAAATGTTTTTAGAAGTTTTTATTTTATGTGCAGTGTTAATGACTTTAGGGTCCGAGTTTTTGGTATCGGAGATCATTTTGTTTAATAAAATCAGGAATTCAAGATGGCGGCCCCGATATGGATGGTCCAAATCTATTCAAAATTGTTATCTGGAGGTTTTTGGTGTCGCAGATTATGATTCGAAATGGAGGATCTCATATGGTCCAATTACTTTCCGAAAGTGCTTAGTAATCGGGAGCATTTCAGAAATAGAATTGCTTAGTGCTCCAGACTCGGGAACATTTTTCGAGGGTGCTCAGTGCTCGAAGCACTTTTCGACAGTGCTCGGCACATTTATATATATATATATATATACGAAATTCCAGTCGGTTGAGTACACGGCATTCTAGTATTTGAAGGAAAGTTTTGTATTTCGTGTAAAAATGGTTTTATTTTCTTTAACAAAGCGCTTTCGGCCAATAGCAATCTTCAGTGCTTATCTATCACACAACTCACTCAAAAATCGTTGTTAAATTAAATTCCATAATATATCCATACTTACTATTCAAGAAATAGATTCCATTTTGGTCAACGAAACCATTCGGGAAGACAAATTGCGATTCATAATCTAGGTCTGAAACAGAAAGATTATTTAATGTGGAAATATTTCAAATTCTGTTTTTTCACGAAGATCAAATATACCAAAGATCATTCCCAACATATGCAGGTTAATAGATCACTAGGTGACCGCGTTCATGAACTGAGAATCAATGGTGTGAACTTGAGATTTCATCACCTCATAGCCACCATCTTTACAAAATCTTTCATCTTTCAAGATATTACAGATTCATAATATGTAAAAAGTCTGCTGAGTTCAAAGAACAAATCTTGATGTGTTTCCTTCTCGTTTCTAGTAAAATGCATTTCTGTCGGAATGTTGGAAAGATCACGAATATCTTCTTCTGTTGCGGGTCAAAGAATACGATTGACTTGTACCAGCGCGAGAGTAGAAATAAGTGGTTTAAATAAATTTTACATTTCTCAATTTCCAATTAACTGAATATTCCCGTAGTAAGAGATAGTAACGAACGAGTTTCCTAAGCTGGGTTCAAACTATAGATTCCAATTTAAACTCTACCCAATCTAACCTCCACATGCAGTCCAATACAAACTCCGCCAAATTTTTTCAAACGAAATGAACCTCTGTTTTTTAATACTTCAAACCTTCTGTCCACATCATCGCATTAAATAAAGAAGAGTTATATTGCATTGATTATTAGCTTCATTTCATGCTATAAAAAGATAAATAGTGAGTTTATACAGCAAGTAAAATAAAATAGGAAATAAAATAAAGTAATTTAAAAAGTTAAAACTACACAACATCCATAACAAGTTTATACAGAAATAAAATAAAATAAGAAGTAACATAAAATATAAAATAAGAAGTAAAATAAAAGATGGTTAACTTTTATCTTTTATTTTATTTTACTTTGACTAGTTGTTAGGCACATGTACATACTGAATAATTTAACAAATTGATGAAAGTTAATGATAGATGCCATGATATAATAGCTATTCCGTCCTAGTATATGTTTTTGTTTTCATAACTGAAAAATAAAAGATGGTTAACTTTTATCTTTTATTTTATTTTACTTGACAAGTTGTTAGGCATATGAACATATTGAATAATTTAGACAAATTGACGAGATAGGATGATACATGACATGATATAAATAGCAGTCGTCATCATATTTTTGTTTTCATAACCGGAAAACCGTGTGTTCACTGGCATTTTTTTTTATTTCTTTTTGTCTTTGAATGACTAGATTTTATAATATTGGTAGTGTTGTCAACAATGGCTTATATTTTACTCAATAAACAATAACGGGGACCAAATTTTCGAGTATTCATCATTGAATTTTGAGGTAACAACAAAAAATCCCAAATTTTGATTGACAGCTTTCTTACTTCTTACATTAATTTACTCAGCTCTATAAACACTCTGAAAATTATTACTTCTTATTTTACTTTATTTTATTTCTTATTTTATTTTACTTTCTGTATAAACTCACTTTAAATTCACTCTAATGTCGTTCAATCAAAGATCAGTTTGACACTGATAGACGTCCACAATTGCGATTTGTCTAAAAAAATTATCTCATACATGTTTTTGTTGTACTCGCATTTGAGTCGAATTCGAGAAAACGTCTTTCGATCGATTCCTAAGGTAGTTCCGCCACGAGACAGTTGAATTAGGAAATTATTAAAATTTGGCATACGTATTGTATAACATGTGAAAAACACCTCTATCAAATTTCAACACGTTTCGCCATCACGAACCCGAGATATATATAATTGAAGTTGACTCAATTAACACGTAACATATGGACCATGCATAGGCAAACAGCACATTATTAATTCTACCGTTATTACTAAAATTAAGAAGTTTTTGAAAAACGAGGAGGAGCTAGAGCAGGATATCACAGATATTGTGGAAAAAAAAATCAAAGTGACTGACCATCCAGTTTGACAGATATAATCAAAACTACTCTCGTTATTCAAAATAGTCCACGGGAAAGCGCACAGCCTAAAGGGGGGGTCGTAGAGAAATGCGGATTGTGCCAGGGGACTTTTCAAAGAAGGACGAGGGACCATTTGAGGGTCTGAATGCGAAAAAAAAACTCCTTCCCCTAGTTGACCCCATCGATTTTAACGATGCCCCCCCTTCCCCCCAAAAAAAAGTTTAAAAAGAGTACTACAAAAAAGTCCATTGAAGTTGTATCGAAAAACGATCATTGTTTCCCATGACGTATGATTTCTAGTGAGGGGGGGGACGCGATTTTGAATTTTTGTTTTGCTGCGCTTTTCGGGGACATCAATTTTTTGAGTCGCCGACTTTCTATAATAAAGAAATTTTTGATTGGGGGGGCAAGTTTGAAATTTTTAGATTCCGTCGAAAATAATTTCCTAATTCAACTGTCTCGTGGCGGAACTACCTTAAGAACCTTAATTTTTTTCGATCAAGTGAATGAGGAAGTAATAAAAATTTGAAACGGAATTGCATGTTATTTGTTGGTAAATAGTTAGATCATTCAATTCCTTGACAATGATTATTATCTTTGAACAGTTGCATTGTTAGATGTTATTTTTATTGATTGAGTGAATGAAAAATGTTTTCCCAATTTCAAGTTCCTATATCTCGAAAACGAATCGATAGAATTTTTTTTTTTGTTTGATATTAAGAAGGAAAATACCTTTCAAATGAGGTATCACTTGCCATATATTGCCATTCAAAAATTTAGGGGTGGCGGTCACAGCTCCGAGGGATGGAATGTATTTCGGGTGAATTTCATCGCGGACAATGTCCCTCTCGAAAATGTAGTTGATGTGTCCGAGCGTTTTTATATATTTTGGTTCTGCCGACCTACAGAGCCGCTGTTTCATTTTCAATGGCCCACTCTGTATAAAAAATACGTTTTTCATTATAGACACATGTTAAAATTATATATAAAAAAACAAAACGTGTGTAATAATAATGACATAATCTGGGAGTACCTCCACGCGTATTACCTACGTACATGTAAAACAATAAAAATTAAACAAAAAAAATTTAAAGCGGTTTTCCAAATACTTCATCAGGAAATTATAACCCCAAAATAATTTAAATAAAAAGTAAGTTCAAACTCGACTACTGAAAAATCACGCTCTGAAAGGTATGAAATAAAAACAAGTTCAAAACTATAACCCGACTACTGAAAAATCACGCTCTAAAATTGTGAAACAAGAAAATATTCTCATCTGGAATTGTTATGTACAAACTATTCAATATTTATCGTCTATTAAATAAACAACTTACACGTTATATATTTTTTCTAATTTTGACATTTAAAGTGACACTTTTTCATCACCAGTTGCGAAAAGTAAAATTTTTCGCAACTGGCGATGAAATAGTTATTTTCCTAACAAGTGCGGAAAGTGATACATTCCCGCACGCGACTGCCGTTGACCCGAACGGCGCGGAGCGGAGTTCGGACAAGCATTTCAAGGGCGGGAAAGACACTTTACACATGAGTTGGAAACATTATTGTTTTTACGACCGCATACAAATTTTAAAAGCATATTAAAAATATATATTTTATTTCAAGATACAAGACTTTAAATTAAATCTACTTATTATAATGAATACTGAAGTTAAAAACACATTTTGTTTCATTATGAAAATGGTTTAGAATAGCCGGTCCAGCAGAGTTAGTTGGTATTTATAACTTGCCGTTCAGAGTAACACTCGTAGATTGCAAAAGGCATGAAGATGACGACGACGGAGACGGCATAGGTTGCAAGTTGTTAGTACATGAAATAATTTTATTTGAGATGGTAACCTTCAGCAACATCAGTTGACTTCCAGCCTCCAAGACGTTTTATGTTGGTTATCTCTTCACCTGAAACCTGCTATAAATGTTGCCGAGGAATTTCTGAAACTGTGACATGTGTAACGTTCTGGGTTAGGTATGCGTAAATAGGTAGCGATCTCTGCCGGCATCTTACCATCTGTCACTTTGACGACGCTTCGACTTAAAACTTTGACGTCTTGACGACATATCTTGGTTGTCATAACAAATCTTCCAATAAATAAAAAATAGAGGAACAAGAAGAAAAGTATAGGTTAGATTAAAAATTGAAACCTTAATTAGTAAGAATAGTAATGAATACAGGTGAAATCAATGAAATGTATATAATAACGTTAAAATTGGCATATATTTTCTTTCCCGCACTAGTGCGGGAAGGTGACACTGAAATGCGTGCGGGAAAGTGGGTAAAAACGGACGGTCGTAGAAAAAGTAAATTTCACCACCAGTTGCAAAAAATACAGGAATAAAATTTGTTATAATTTTGAGGCTATTCAATACATAATATGTATGGTAAAAACTAATTATAAATATTAATAACATAATTTGAACAATTGATGATATTGACCCCAGCTGACAACGTAGTTTTTTATGTAGCATTAATTTCCGTTTTTTCAATGGAAGTCTCTCCAAGGATGAGAACACGCTTTCAACGCACCAAAAAGTAAAAAATAATTTTAATATTCAATGACTATGCAAAAAGCGTGGGGTGCTTTATCGAAATCAATTAAAATAGTCCAAGATCCCAGAGCCGGCAAACCTACGTCATTTTAGCAAAGCTGAAATTTTTAGAATGAGTAGCGTGATATGTAGTTAAGAACGTATGCATACTTGCTAGATTGAAGAGGGCCCTACATGAAAAACTTTCTCACTTACGTTGAAGTATTGAAATGCGTTTGACAATTAACATCGTCCAGTTGGCCAAACGGTCTAAGGCGTGAGATCTTAGCTCGATATCAAAAACTGTATCGAAGATACTTAGGAAAAATAATTATTTTTAATATTCATAAGATAAAATATCCAATTTTACAATGAGATTGTAATGTTTTATTAAACTATATAAATAGAAATATAAACAAAGTTACATCGCTTAAATATTAAGTTAGAAGCTTATATTTGGATCTCATATTTCTTTAATTGGGGTTCGAATCCCCACGCCTGCCGATTTTTTTTTTAATTTTTCCCATTGGAATTGAGAAATGATTTTTTTTTTTATTTGAATATTCACCCCGAAACTAAATCATTTCTCAATTTCAAGCTAGCAAGTACGCATACGTTATCGACTACATATTCGTACTTAAAATTTCAGCTTTGCTAAAATGAGATAGGTTTGCTGGCTCTGAGATCTTACTCTAAAAGTATTATGTTTCTCAAAGATACGTAACCAAAAAGCACTCTATTCTTTTCGGCATAGTCGTTAAATATTAAAATTATTTTCTAATTTTTGGTGCGTTGAAAGCGTGTTCTTCAGTTATTTTATATATATATTTTTATATTTTCACTTGAATTAAAAAGGATCACATATCAAAATTAGAAAAAATATTGTGTGAAACACGTTGGAAAACCCTATTTCTTTGTAACTCGCTTTCTTTTGCGGAACTCGCTTTGCTCGTTCCGTAGAAATTCTCTCATTTCGCTCAAGAAAATACAAGCTTGGCTCTCGGTTGTACCAGGTTATGCAAACTCCATTTCAGAATTCATTTCATGTCCCAGTTAATGATACCTGCATGCCTGTTTCTTGTAGTTGGAGTTTCCTGGGATCATAGACGATTCAGAAGTGAAGTATGTTATCGTCTCCGAAAGAATTGACAGAATTGTTGCTAGACTCAAAGATTGTTGATATGTAGGAAAAAAAGTATAAGTGACAGATGGATCCCCGATGAAGGTCTGTATTGATTGGGAAAGTGTTGGATGATACTCCATCTACGATACACCCATAGTTTTGACGGAAAGGTTATTCAGAAATCATTGTTCGATAATTTCAATTTAAATATAGTTTTCTCATCCTTCAAAAATGGATTATATTTGAAATTCGAAAGACGAATTCAATTTATCAGAAATTTGGTATATCTTTGAAGCCGTTGTATCAATATTTAGATAATATTTAAAACATGACTTCATTACTGAATTCACTTATTCAACACTTGTTGAATGTTTCTTAAGATCCCTGAAAAATAAAAGGATTTATATTTCTATGAATCGCTGCATTTTTTATCAAGTCAGCAAGTCAATAAAATTAGTACCTCCATCACGCCATTGATGAGATACGCGTCTACAATGCGCGTTAAAATACTATGAGGCAACAAAGTATGTATCTGATTAAATACTTCGAAATTAATTCAGCCAATCAAATGCATTTATCTAACCAATCAAATCCCAAATATCATCGAGTATACGACGATGTTGCTTGTATATTCGCGAATATACACGCTACTTGCTATAAAACAGGTATTTACCATTGTTTATACCAAACCTATCAAAATAATTCAGTCACTGTCAATTGATGTTCAATTCACTGTCAAATGAAAAAATGATTTCCGATCGTTTCGGAAACACTTCCTTGGAAGAAATTCGAAAAAAACGTAGAAAAGTAACACTATTTTTCAAGTGTATGTTTGTAATAACCAGCTCGGTATACAGTGCTAGTCAAAAGTCCCCTCCCCCCCTCGTATCTTTTGAACGGGTATACTCCTAATAATGAAATTTGGAGGGTGGAAATAAACGGATGTAGGCTTCTCAACTGGTCATAACAGGTGACGCAATAGTCATAAATGACGTCACAAGGCCACTGTGACCAATAATTTTAAATGGGACTCTATGGCAAGTGACAGCTCGTTTGAAAAGTATTGAAAATGCCTATTCAGTCATACCAATTTTGTTTGGGTTTCGGCTGATTTTGATTGATAAATTGAAGAAATACGAAAATTATAGTTTCGCATTTAATTAATAAAGATTTTAAAGTACGCCTCTGGTTAATTGTCAAAAAGGTTGACGTTTTTGAATTCTCTACTTGTCAAAAGTGTTCATACCTTGAAAATTTACATAAGCTATTGTTTCACGAGACGTTTAAGTGTTTACATAGGCAAAATGGTACGTACTGTAGCCGACAAAGTATCAGCTATCTTAATAATTGGTGAATGTAGAAACAATTTCCATGCAGCGGAACGACTGTTTAATGAGCGGTACCCCGATCGCCCTATATCGAGGGTTCATTTGAGGGAGCTTCTTCGGAAGTTTGAAGCATCAGGTAGTGTTCAAGATGCCAAACGATCTGGTCGACCAACAATTAGTGATGACAAAAAAATTGACATAATTGGAGAAATGGTAGTAAACCCTACTTCTTCCACAGCCCAAGTTGCGTCTATCTGTGGAGTCAGTCAAAGGACAGTACATAGGGTGTTGGCTAAAAACAAATTTCATCCATACAAATTAAAATGGTGCACCAACTTTCAGATGATGACCCGACCGAAGACTAGAATTCTGTGAAACTATGTCCAATAAAATGAACCAACAACCAGGCTACATACAGACAATTTGTTTTAGTGACGAAAGTACTTTCTTTCTCAATGGAAATGTTAACACTCAAAATGTGAGGTATTGGGTGACACAAATCCTCACATCTTTCGTGAAAAACATACTAAATTTTCCCAGAAAAGTAAATGTTTGGGCAGGTATTTTGGAAACCACATAGTTGGGCCTCTTTTTCTCAATGCTAACTTAACGGGAATTGTATCTGGAGATGTTACAAAATGATATTGAGGCGTTAATTCTTGAAATTCTAGAAGATAATCCAGATGAATTCGACAACTTGGAAATAACGTTTCAACAAGATGGTGCTCCTGCACACTATTACGGTGCAGTAAGACGTTACCTAGATGAAGAATATCGTGGTAGATGGATTGGACGAGGAGGTTCGATCGAATGGCCAGCTCGGTCACCGGACCTTACACCATTAGATTTTTTTTCTATGGGGTACTTGAAATCTAAGGTTTACGCTACAGCACCTGACAGTATTGCCATTCTGAAACAACGAATTGTTGAAGAATGTAGGCAATTTCCGCTGACACACTGGGGCGAATCGACAAGAGTTTAGCAATAGGATGGATGCATTACTGCCAGGAAGTAGATGGAGCACATTTTGAACACTTATTATAAGAACTGGTTCTTAAATCTTTATTAATTAAATGCGAAACTATAATTTTCGTATTTCTTCAATTTATCAATCAAAATCAGCCGAAACCCAAACAAAATTGGTATGACTGAATAGGTATTTTCAATACCTTTCAAACGAGCTGTCACTTGCCATAGGGTCCCATTCAAAATTATTGGTCACAGTGGCCTTGTGACGTCATTTATGACTATTGCGTCACCTGTTATGACCAGTTGAGAAGCCTACATCTGTTTATTTCCACCCTTCAAATTTCATTATTATAAGTATACCCGTTCAAAAGATACGAGGGGGGGAGGGGACTTTTGACTAGCACTGTATAATCTTGTCATATACCACTTGTGATAGATATTTTGGGTAGAGTATACTTTGATATTTTTCCGCCAATATTGTTGCAAAAATACCACTCGACCAAATTTCTTTTAAAAAATACCCCTCCAGCTTCGCTTTCGGGGCATTTTCAGTAGTAATACCACTAGTGACTGAATTTTCGCGATAAGTCTGTCGATTTATTTCTAAACGAAACTGAGTTGCTTGAAAACACCACGAGTCCGCAGGACGAGTGGTGTTTTCTTTAAGCAACTCAGTTGAGTTTAGAAATAAAAGACTGACTTATAAGATAAATTCAATAACGAGTGGTATTTTATTAGACTATTTCACAAAGTGAAAGGTCAAAAAACTTAAATTCGGCAGAATGAGAGGAAGAAATTCAATAATAATAAATAATTCAAATTTAATTATAATCATGAAATATTTATTTTAACTATAAACAATTTGTTTTAATTATTATTTGTTACCTTTAACAGTGAATGATTTTTTATGAACACGAACATAATACATTATTTTCGTCTATAATTATTATAAATGGTGCAATTGTAAAATTTTTGAATAGTATGACCGTTAGTAAGTGGATACAATGTATTGTTGGTATTATTACTTGATGTACTTGGAGTACTTTTAAAAGTATTCACTATATTCTGATGATATTCAGCACTAAGATGTAAATACGGTTTCATCGAGTTCAAACTTCCATGTCCAGTAATTTTCATAGCTTGTTGTTCACTAACGCCGGATTGTAGTAACTGACTAACTGCAGTGGCACGATTAGAGTGATTTGTTATTTTTTAGTTTTTTAGTTTCTAATCCTATCTTTTCTGCAGAGAGTTTTGTCCATTTTGATATTGTATTAATACCAATAGGGCAATTCTTATACCAATTATTATTATTATATTTATTCCACTTGCCATTCACTGTCAGAAAAAGTCTGTCATTTGTAATAATTCCCCTTTTCGATATAAGTTTCCTGTATAATCTCACAGAACACATTTAAGGATTTTTCAAATTTTGAGTAAGCCATTTAGTATCTGCACAGTTTTTATCACCACCTTCGCGGGTTTTGGAGAATATCGGTTTATATGCAATTATGTTTGTTAAACAGCCTTTGTTGTCAATCTCGTCCTTAAAAAAATTTAACATGAAGAAAGTAGCTGCTTTACCTCTCCAAGCTAGTTATACTGCAGCTATGTGAAAAAACTTCTTTTGGAGTCCCTCTGGCGTATCTTCGTCCCATTCTAACCACATATTTCTATATTCGTCTGAAGTCATAGCGACAGAACTCATTTTCTTTTTTTCGGGTACAGCTTGCAACAATTTTCTCTTACTATCTCGAGCCGCCCTCGCCTCTCTGAACATTATAACTTTGAAGGAATCAATATGTCTGTAATACCCCCAAAAATATGTTTCTTGTACTAATTTTGCAGTAGTGTTCCATATGGTTTTAATAACACTCTCCTTGTAATCACTACCATCAATTTTCCGCATATTGAATGCCCAGTCTTTTAGAATGAATGCTAATCTGTCGTTGCTATTTTCTGCATCTAATTTGTAGTTGCGTTCCGTACATCACAAATTGTCTCCATATATAAGATTTTCGATTTTTTTGTGTTACTGGGTATATTTTCTTCAATATTTTGGTTTATTACTTCGTTTGAAGTAGCACCGAAGCGACTCATTTTGACGTTTGCAGCTACAATTATTTTTGGTTAAACTGTCAAACTTTGCATTGCGATCCGTATCCATGGTTACGTCGTTGAAAACACGATGCTGATAGACCAATCAGAATTGAAAGACAGCTGGTGTTTTCGCGATAATACAAGCTGTCTTTGGTTTTTGATTGGTCAGATTTTGTGAAAATTCCAAGGTGCGTGGAATAGTCAAAGAAATTTGGTCTCGTTAATTTCTACAATAATATTGACAAAAAAATGACAAACTATACTCACCAAAATATCCATCACTTGTGATATAACTACTGAATATAAGTCCCTAGCCAAATGAAGGTATAGGGATTTGATGCCAAAGCAAATTAATGAAAGGAGTAAGATGCCTAAAAACCCTGGTGTATTCACTGATTCGATTTTGTTTAGAATTTTTGGGGGACAACAAATTAAAAACGTTAAATTCTGCTTAGAACTTTATTAGTAGATGGCGCGGTTAAGGAACGATTGTTGTTTGTGTCACGAAAAATGTCAAACTTCAAACCTATGAAATTTTCTTTTTTTGTCAACTTTACTTCATGCAAAAAATTGTGAATTGATCGTTTACAAAGATTATAGTTCTACGAACAAGATCCCGCTCAGAACAGTTGGCGCGAAAATGAGATGAAATCCTCGATACTTACTACCATTGTCTACTACAATGTTTACATCTGTCTGTCAAAAATAAGATTTTTTTTAAAGTCTACTTGACGATTTTTTCAAAGTGATTTCTTCTCAAATAGCCTTTTTGGGTTCATGGAAACTTCCACGAAGTAATGAGAAAAGGTAGGATAGTGGACTGATGTCTCTAGATGATGAATTAACTTGAAAATTGAGGGGATTGGAAAATGTCTCCGATGACATTGTTCCATTAAACTTTCCGTCCGATACAAACTATTAACAGGCCATTCACTACCATCTCTGCCAGACTATTACCTCTCTAACAACCTTCTGATATGAACAAAATCAGAGTAGATATCATAAAATATGTGAAGTTGAGAAATCCATGAATCCAGGTGTGCCACAGTCTAGGCTGCTTCCAGATATCTTAGAATGACTTCTCCGGAAAAGGTGAGCCCTACTAACAAAGGTGAAGGGAGAAAATCTAAATGCTTCTCTTTTATTTTTCAGTAACACCCCGCATGAGATAATCGGAGAAGGAAGATCTAAAGCAAGCATTGTTCGGAAGAACAAGGCCCACTCCCAAGATCGATAAGGCTAATGACTATGATAAGGATAATTATCACTTTTTAATAAACACATGAATTTCACAAGTAAGCGTGGACTTTTCATTCTATGAAGATATCTTGATTTTGGCTAGTGAGTTCCGAACCGCCACAGAGGGTCCCATGGCTCTTTGGAAGAAAATATCCACTATATTTAGAATTTTCTAATACTATTAGTCAGAAGATTGTCATCTCATGGGAAATTTTTTAAACAAAATAATATTTATATTTTTAAATATATATATATATATATATATATATATATATATATATATATATAATATAAAAAATAAATATAAAAGTAATAATAAAATTGCTAGTTACTAGATACATTACAATCACAAGTTGAAAAAATTATCACAATGGGCAAAGGTAGTTCATATACTAGTCATTTTACTAGTAGTGGAGTAATATAAGATTTCAGCTTCAGAAAGTTAGGGGACTGTGGGAACTTTTCACTGTACATTAGTGATGATTTAAGGAACAACATATGAAAAGTTACCAAACGTAAAGTGTGTGCTTGATTTATTATTTAACAAATAAGTTGCGAAATTAAATTATTTATTGAATATCTTAAAAAATATATATTTTTTTTATAACTGATACTGTCATTCGAAAGAATGGAAAATTGTATATAAAGAAAGGATATAAATATTTTTTTAAATGAAAACTGTATGCTGCAGATTTTTTTTTCTAACGTACGAAAACGGAGGTAGCGATACTGAAGTGCATCTCTTGAGAAGCACGTAGCCACGAGCGCGCTTCACTAAATTTGTTAAAACTTTTGATCTAATTGATAAAATTTGGCTGACAAAAATTTAAATTAGAGAAGGAAAAAGTAGCTAATGAGATGTCTTGTTTTCAAATGTAAAAAAAATTAATAGGAATAGTACATATATGAAGTTACGTAAGTAGAATTTTCTGTAAAATCAAATAAAAATGTGCCATTCTTTACATTTTCAAGATAAACATCTGAAATTTGTACAGTTCAGTCCCAAAATGACACTTGAGAAGGTGTGCAAATGAAAAAGAATCATAAAATTCCATTAGAAAAAATTCAGTTGTCAAAATATTGAATAATTTCAAAAAATTAATGAATGAATTTTTAGGACATGCTTTAAAAACCGAAAACTCTAGTTCAAAATGTGATATCAAGATTTTTCAATAGTACTTTCTGAAGCTTGTAATCTGTACTTCAAGAAGGTTTGATTGGTTTTATTGAAAAAATTTAATTAAGAATAAAATTTTGACAAAAATAAACAAATGTTGCTCCAAAATCCGTGAAATTTTTTGTTAAATAAAATTTAATAACGTTTATATAGAAAGAAATAAGTTTGCCTAACCAATATATATTTATATTACGACCTCAAACAAGGTATACGCAGCGTAATTTTATTTTTTATTTTTTAATATAACTAAATTGACGAATTGTTCATTTTTATAAATGAGTTCCTGCTTAAAATTTTTGTTTAGAATAGAAATCTAAGTTTATCTTTTGATTTACTTTATATTGGATCGAAAATATCATATTTGAATGTTAGAGAGAGATGGAACATCAGAGAACACTTGATCGGTAAGTTTAGTGCTCACCTGACGAGTAATATTAGATTTTAGCTTTTAGAAGTTGGGGGATGATGGTAACTTTTTACTGTACATTAGTGATGATGTTGGGAACAATATATAAAAAGTTACCAACCGTAAAGTGTGCTTAATTAATTATTTAACAAATAAGTTGCCAAATTACATTGTATATTGAATATTATTTTTTTTTTAATAAATAATGGTGCCACTCGCAAAAATGGAAAATTTTACATTTAAAATATAAATAAAATTTTTCTTTAAAATAAAAACAAAGCTGCAGAATTTTTTTGCTGACGTGCGAAAAAAATATGAGGCAACGACTCTGAAGTGAAGCGCTGGAGGAGCACGCAGCCATGAGCGCTTTACACTAAATTTGTTATAACTTCTGATCTAATTGATTAAATTAACATAACAATAATTTAACTGAAAGAAGAAATATGTTTCTAAAAGTGAAAAAATATGTATGGGAATAGTACGTAAATGAAATTACGTCAAAGCAGAATTCTGTCTAAAATATTTTTTTTTATTTACAAGATCTGAAATTTTTAAAGATTACTCTCAAAATGACAAATAAAAAAAGGCCAGATTAAAAAAAAAATTGAAATTTCATTTCAAAAAATACAGAGCTCAAAATATTGAATAATTTAAAAAAATTACAAATTTGAATTTTGAGGCCATGCTGGAGGCCTCATTTTTCAACCGAATGAAACAAAAATACTCCTCACGAATACCTCGGCTAATTTCGAAAATTGACCAATAGTCCCAAAATGGCAGCTGATGAAAGATTTAAAAAAATTCGCAATATTTCATTTCTATACCCAACAAAAGTACAATCACAGAACGGATCATTCATAAAATCATTATCCGCTCCATCATTAGATTCTTATAATGAGCAAACAGGGACAGAAATACATAAGTACCAACTCGGTGGAGTCGTATCAATAGAAAATTAACCATACAAAATAAATTGGTACGGTTCATAATTAGAATTATTTCAGGACACCTCTCGAAAATTCTATATAACACTGACATAATAAGTACATGGAATAGTTTGTTCTAAAATGTAACATATTTTCGATCGATCGATCGATCAATCTCAAAATATTTCACAACGAATTGACATAACCTTAAAGGCGACAAAAGCACAATCACAGAACAGATCATATACATATATCACAAAAACACCCTGTGTGGTCTGTAATTGCAGTTTACTGAATTATGACAAGAAACGACGTCGGCGCCATCTGAAACTCTAGATAACTCCCTTTATCAAGTGGGCTGGTGTCCCCCAGTTTGTCCCAATATTTTACAGGTATATGTGAATACACCATGGTTTTTAGACATCTTAGAAAGGAGCTTACCTTTGCATTTTCTGACATTTTGGAAACAAGAATGAATGTTCCATCGAAGACAACCACAGTATTAGTCAATGGCTCCTTCAAGAAATTCAGCTAAGTAAATTTTCCGAAGAGGGCATGGAATATTCTAGACGTCCCATAATACGAAGTAGTCAGTCCATCAAGAAAAGCATTATAATGCTCATGGGATCAATTTTATACAATTGATTTGACAGTTCGAAATGAATCGTAAAATACAAGCAACAACAAGTTGTAACATAGCGAATGAAGTATATTTCACCAGTAAAAAATAAAGGATTCCATTGCAAGTTCCGGCAAAGAAAGCGATACTTTTTTTATTCTTCTAGGGGAAAAATGGAAGTGGTTTTCAAGTAAATTCAAGATTCATTCTCATATTAAAAATATCCTCATTTGAATCCTTCATACCATTAAACGTTCATACTAGCTGTTAGTGATTCAGATTTGAGGACACCCTAGGGGCTGCCACATATGCTATATTGTTTCTTGGGACAGACAGACAAAGGCCACATACAAGAAAACAAAGCTGCTCTGACTTCGATAGAGACCACTTTCTTCTCAAAACAACCATACCTCCCAGTTTTCGACATAGTATTTCCATGAATGAGGTAATTTACTCCTCCTCGGAGATATGTTGACGTATTCTCGGTGGACGGTAATGAAAATGACATTCTGAATTCGATGTGCTCAAGATGTTGGTGTGCACAAAAATTCTGTTCGAGAAACGAAATAAATTATTTAAAATCAATGAAAAATTATTATTTGAAGCGACAAGATGATCTCTGTTCCATAGAAAATACACGTTTGATATATATGTAGGGAATTCTAACGGAATTCGGAATTCCTTCAACTACAATTTAATTCCGAAAAAAATGTGAAAAAGTCATGAAACTGCAGCTGAATTCTTGAATCGTCAAGCGCCTTTGTGGTGTGTTGAAACACATATTTTGAATAGCGCGATTTTTTTTTGTCAAAACACCCACAGGCTGGCACGGGATTATACAATGATTGCAGTGGTCAATAGACGACTGTATTCATATTGAATACCTCAGGTGGAGTTGTATTGAGAAACATTTCCGCATTTTTTTAATGAAACAAGAAAACGATTTATCTTCTTTGGTACCCGCTAGTTGTTATGTTATCTTGTTTCTATATCTCTTGATGATGAATAAGCCGAAACAATCGAAAATTATGGAACACATTGGAAGAGTTCATTCGTGATTATTGATGAATGTTTCAATTACGTTCAACTTGTCTAGAGGTGTATCCAGTAGTTTCGGAAGAACCAACGTGAAGTTGTTCCCCTGACAGGACATTGAGACTGAAAGAAATCCTATGCAGGTTCTCAGAGGAAGATGAGGAAACCTCGCTACACGTACGGTGTGGAGGTCTGTCAAGACTGAGATCTACCAAGTTAGGGAAGGAAACAAGCCTCCAAAATCCAAATTCATGAGGGCGCACATAATAGCCCATATGAGCCCCAAACAACGCTTATAACATAGTGGACCACTGTTAGGATTTTTGAGATTTTGCATGATAACATGTCTCAATTTGATTTCTTGGTATGCTCTTCAGAGGAATTTCAATAGGAATTTCGAAGTTTAGAGATACTTTCACCGAACAAAAGTTGGATTGAGAATAAGATATCTCATGAGGTGATTTCAGATTATCGATTCATACTAGGTTATCGATTATATTGTGGAATTTGTGTATACAAAAAGATACTAGTCTATTTTCCATAGATGGCTTGTGATATGGAGTGTTGAATAGGTAGATATGGGGAACGATTCTTCTTGAAAATATTGATGGGCGATAACTGTGTCTAGAAAATTTCAGTTTCCGAATTATCTCTCTCGTAGTTGAATTCGCGTTGCTGTTGGTTTAACATCTTCAATTTGAATATTCACGGAATTGGATTTAGGGTATTCAACGGCTGGTGAATCAGAATTCGCTCTGCGCGGAAAAGATCTTTGACAATGAAATTTTTGGACTGTTCAGAAAGTCTCAGAACAATTTGGTTGGCTTTGATGGGTATTTTTCAGAGTTTTGGATAGCACAAATTGCTTTTGGTGGACTGAAGATCATTTGAGGTTGGCTAATGAAAGGTTCTGTAGAGTAATTGGCGACCGTGAGAGGACTATATATGGGAAATCATTTATTAGCCATGGAATAACGTATACTGTCCATATCCACAGGAAATGAATGACAAAATACCGATTAAGATGCTATAATGTCTTGATTAATCTTACCAGAAATGAAAATATCCAAATAGATACAAGCACTTCAAATGTCAAACGAGAATTTTTGTTGCCGAAGTTGAAGTGAAATCAATTGAATGAAGATTTCACGTTTTTATAAGAATTTTGGGGTCAACTCCGGAAAATAGTCGAACATGAAGAAATTGACTCAAAGTTCCAATATTTTTCAGAGCCATGGACCCAGGATGAGCTGCAAAATTATCAATTGGAAGTTTTTCTTTCCCCAGGATGCCGTAGACCAATTCAAAGCTAGATTTGCCAGAGACGAGTTTCTGGTAGAGTTGATTGTGGAAGAATTACTGAATTTGGTGTTGTCACATTCCAGAAAGGATTGTTTCAAAGTTTATTCATTATTCCTTTTGGACAATAGTTAACTGTTCAATTTATGACAATGGACATTTTCCAGTAGTTCTTACTGGGAAATATTCTGAAACTAAGTATGAAGAAAAGTCCGCTTCAAAAACAGAACCGGAAAAGGTTTTAAGTAATAACCATAATTTTGTGAAATACAACATCACATTGATCGAGTATACATCATTCATTTGTTCAATGTAATCGAATAAAAAAATTACTACTTTTTGCAAACTGATGTTGGATTCGATGCAAATATACAATAGTTCAAAAGTGTGCACCGAAGCTATGAAATCAACCATGGTTAGTTCTGAGAATAAATACAAAGTGTTATAAAACAATTCTATCTTTTTCCTGTCTTCAACATACCTTTTGCATAAGCAAAAAAAAAATTGCTGGAACAACTGAAACTTCGACTGGTTGACCGAATCTTGTGACTATTTGTTCAATCGTCTCACTCATGGGAGATCTCCAGCTCCCCAAACTGAAAAATTACAGAGTAACCAAGTGAACATCCAGAAAAAATGTGGATGGGAGAGAAGAATAAACAAATAGTCACGGGATGCCTTTCTGATGAAAAATTGGGAGTATGTTAAAGACAAAAAAAACACTTACTATTTTATTTTTATTTTAGATTAGTAAGTTCAGATTTTTGAATATATTTGCAAAACCGAATTCTCATTTCTCTCTTGCTACCCCTTCGTAAGGTTGATTGAGTCGAGCTTGAGGAAGTTTTTTTAAATGGAAGTTCTTTAGGCGCGACTAAGGGGCAACTGAATGTTTTGGATGACTTAACCAATTAAAAATACGCGTATTGTTGGACTCATGTACTAATGAACTTTGCATTATCATTAGTACTAGCATACAAATCAATGTAATAACAGTGTTAAAAATAATATGAATACCTCCCAAACTCAACATTCAACTCACCTGTTAACTGTTCATCAGGAGTTCCATTACCCGTGGAATTGCCTGTCGAATTCGTAGAAGTACTCGTAGATGTTTGGGTTTGATAACTCCTAGGTTTATTCAAGTAACCCTTCTTGAATAATACATCTTGCCTAGGAGTTGTGATTCTGGTATACTCATCTAGAACAGTTATATTGACTTACATGTGGATTATAATATCCTCTCGGACAGTGATGGTTATCAAAGCTTTTTGAAAAAGTTAAGGTGAAAGAATATAACACATTAATAATTTTATTCATACTTCCATCGATGACTACAGACGTTACAACTTCAAGATCGTCCCGCAAAAGTTCAATCATAGCAGTGGATCTAAATTGACAATTTTACGAAATGAGTGAATAATTTTCATAATACATATGTTTGGGGAGTGGAACTATTCGTGGCCAAATATTTCATTTCAACTTCGTGTAATTATATATACCAGGATTGTAATGGGCCTGATTTCATCAGTCAGTTTTGTAACTTCGTTATTTGGCAACTTTTAAATAGGTGAATTTTTATGAGATCATGCATTTTCACAAACTTTTAACACCGCGTATTGTAAAATTGATTCTCAAAAGCTACGATTTCACGACGTTTCGCCAAATAACATTTACCATCTACAAGTGATGTCTTGTTGATTCGAATTCGACTGATCTCTTCGTTTCGTACTCTGCAATTTGTAGTAGTGGAAAATGTATGAAGAACTCATTAATGGATTCGTTGTTGCCGTATATCTGTTCTATTTGGGTCGCTGTGTTGTGTTCGTTTGTTCCACTTGTCAGTGAATGAAGATATACTTCTAGGATTTTTTATTTAGTCAGTGGTCGCTTCTCAATTTCGATGGTTTCTTTGGTTATTTCTGAATGAAATTTCTTATCTATCATTCATGATCATGTTTCTTCAAAATTAATGTTATTCACATATATTTCGTATTCTTCTTGGGAAATGTTAATTCTGTTATTTTTTTGGGGCAATGTACGCCTTGCCGCAGTCTACTTTGGAATTTCTGAGAGTAGACTTTACTGTTCGGTCTGTTGTAATTGATTTTGGATCTTATCCCATTGAAGAACTCTGGCAATCCTGTCTGTAATGGTGGGAATGTTAGTCCAGTCGGTCGTTCCTGAACCCGTTGTTTATTTCTGTCTGATTTGGGGTTCTGCTTTCGAATTTTTCGTGGAGTATCCATTCATCTGGAGGATCATTTCGATAGCATTCAACTCTTCTTGTACGTAGTCGCCGTCCTACAATGTTCAGCTACTGAATGGATTTGTCGCGGGTGATATGAGTTTGCATTAAAGTACCGATTGGTGTAGTATTTCTTGCAATACAGTGGGTTACCAAGGTACTAATAGAGTTTTTTCTTGATCAAAACGTCGAGGAATGCCAGCTGATTCTCTCCTTAAAATTCCATAATTGGATCATGGAGTTCACAACCGTCAATATTCTAGTTTGAATAAAAAAGTTCACAAAGGAATTTGAACAAGAGAAAATAATGCTGACTTACGGAGATTTTTACTACAACCCTGTATTTGTCGCCAATTGCTTCTATCCGAAACCATTGGAGGAACTTGTTTGAGGTACGAGTGCTGTCCTCAATATGCTTATTTGGGTGTTATCATTGGGGTTATATGTATTGGTAACATGTAATGAAATATACTTCAACTCTTTCTTCTGATTTTTTGTGAGATATTTGAATAAATATAAATGACAGGAGAGCCATTGCCGAGATATTAAGTTAAACTCCACAGATGTGTGCAGGAGAAAGACGTCCAATACTTCTTGTGAGGACTTTCTATAATGGAAGGATGTATTGTTCTTTTTCTGAGAGTCAACTACATGTTGTGGAAAATCGAAGCTCGCGGAAAAAAAGGCCTAGTTGATACCAAAAAACACAGGAAATACCACCTATTCCCTTGAATTTTATGGTAGTGCATTTCCAAGTGATTACTTAACCAACAAGAAACTGATTTTTCCATGTTTTAATGGAAAGACTTATATTATTGAGATATGCACATGATTTTAGAGCTTTTTTCAATGACATATTTCTTATATGGTTTAACTTAATTTGTATTGAGAACAAACTAATTATATATTATTCTACGCTTACACACAAAATGTACTCATCTGGTGTACGAAAAATATTAATCCAAAAGTTGCAAATGATTGATTATTAGTGTCTTCTTAGTGTGTAGATTAAACAAATGAACAAAAAAACAAATACGAAAGATTTTGTTGAGATATTTCATTTTGTCACCTGACGCTCTATCTCATTATTCCTATTTGTATTTGTTCATAAAAAAAACTTACCTTCGTTAAATGTGATTTTGTTTTCGCTCGCTGTGCTATTACTTCTAGTAGACTTCTTAACATTATATTGATACCTCTTTTTCGGAGCTGACTTTGAAGAATAAAGAGGTTTATAGTGGTATGGCTTCTGTTGATAAGATTGAGGTAACTCCTGAGGTATAGTTATGTTCGATTCTTCACTGTCACTTTCTTCACCTGAAAAAACATTTTTTTTTTCACGTGTTGAGGTTTTACAAATGGTTTCGTTCTCAAAACTAAATATCATACTCGGAAGTGCATTGAAAAATGCCATTCGGTCCATACTACTAGCACAATTGCGGTTTTATCCAGAAGAAATAGTTTTAATGGTAAATTAGAATTGAAAATTTTCATTGAAATACAGCAAGTTTGCTACAGGGTTCTTGAATTCTTTGAAATCATGTGCAATTGATCCATCACAACCCAACTTGACCATCACATCAAAAGTCTTCGCGGAACTCGGACCCTACTGGAAGATTGTGTGTGAACTATCACAGGACCGAGTTTGCATATAATTCAACAAAAAAGAAACACAGAGCACTTTTTCTGAAGAATATGGTTTGTCTACCAAATATCAGAATCCAATTTTTTTCACAATAGCAAAACATTTCAATATCAAGTTCAGGTAAAAATGGAGAGATGGGGTATAAAATAAAGGAGCCTCATTTCCTATGCCAGCCCTCTCATGACCGCCGTTTAGAGTATTGGGTACGGGTGTGTCCCGATATCATTAGAATAGTCTAGGGAATTAGTGGATATAAAAGACTGTAATATTATACAGTTCATGCAAAGCATTAATTTGAAGTGTACTGATGTAAGACGTACAGGGTGTTCTTATTGAAAGACCACACCTGTCCACCTTTTGTTATAACATACTGAGTGTTATCTGTCTATTGACCAATAACGGAACAATTTCCCAGAGCGGCTTGAGATCTTGTTTCTCCCAGTATGTAATGAAGCGGGGGAACTTAATTTGACAGTACAAAGACCAATCTCAAATCGTTTCGAAATAATAATACAATTAGGACTTGTAATAATATATATATATGTATTTTCTGAAATATAAAAACAACTATTGATACACCTGGTATAATTTACTGAGAAAATGTATAGAAAGTCAAAATGAGATTGAATAAACAATAATCTAAAATGAGAAACAAATATAGGTTGACAATTAAAATAACTGTTCTTCAGTTATTTTAAACAATTGATAATAATTTTACCTTTGTTGAATCAATAATTTCTTCTACTATGAAATCAATAATGAAATATTTTCTTATTACACTATACATATATACCTTGCCAAATAAACAGTTTGATTTCTTACCGTCCACTGAAGTGATGCACAATATTTAAATTAAGACTTAATTATTCCGTTTTATTTCCGAATAATATTACGCGTTCACTTGTTGCAATATGATTATTTAGCTTCTTGATAAATATTAATTCCTTTCATTTAGTTATTACTGAGATGAATTCTGATGCGTTACACTTTCACAATGATTCTGCATATGGTTGATTAATTTGCTACTTCAGATAAACTCTACGGAGTCTACGCTTATTTCGCGTAGGAAGATGAGACATCATCTTCTCTAATTGAAATCAAACTTTACTTTTATTCGCTTCATAATGAAGCTGAACTAGCTTTGTACTGACTGACTAGATCGACGACTGGATTCTGAATGAAGAGAGGAGAGAGTGTAGAGAGAGTTCTAGTAGGGAGAATCTTATATATATAGTGTTGGTATTCAAACGATGCCGCCCTAATAAAATTATAATTAATGAGTCGGTGAGTACCCCGTTTGAGTTGACACGCCGCCATGATATATCACCAAGCCTATTATCGCTTCCAAAAGACCGCGGGTCATTCATCTGTCCCGGCGTACTATTAGTTATGAATGTCTTAACATATGGTTGGAATTTCGATTGATGTGCCGACACAAATAATAGAGGAAGTATCGACTTTATGAGTTGTCATATAAATTTTACTATTAATGCGACCGTTTTTCATTTCGAACGAAAATTGATTTATTTTATTGGCATTCTTCAGTTTCAGTTTACATAGGGCTATATTTAAAATACTTGATAAGGAGTGCCCATATCAAACCTCCCTTTTCCATTTAAAAGGTATTAATTCTAATTGATACCTTTTTCATGACCCTAATATCTTGGGTAGATGAGTGGTATTGGATCTCAACTTGGTTATGGCTCTGACAATTGTTTTAGCATACCATGAGCAAACTAAATAAATTCTTACTGATAATACTTATGATAACATATGACCTTTACCTTATTCAATCATGCATCTAATATTACATACATGGTCAACAATATCCCTACTTATATAATTACTATTCTAACATACTAATTTTAACATGCAAATCTTTATATAATTCTCAATAAAGATCCCTTCAAGTCAGTGTCTTCTGAGACGGTGCTGGCTTCGAATTGGAACGCCACCCTGTAGATATGACCTGTCATCACCTGCTGTGATAGAGTTCGTCTGTGGTCTGGCGAAATCAGGTTGAAATTCTCCAGCGACCTTATGTCTGCTCTTCGACTAGGAATGTTGTAAACAACATCTGTGAACCATATGACTTAGTTCCACTCAGTCTGCAGTGAAGTAAACGGCCTTGTCCTTAGTTTTTCGAGCTACCCTTCGTGTAGTGAACGTATTTGACAGTGATTATCGACTCCTCTCTGAGATGCAAAATGTCACCTGACATTTTTCAAAAGTTCCAGTGAAATGGTAGTTCCAACGTTCTCCAGTGGTAAAGTGACGGTCCAACATTCTAATTAGTTGGATAATTCGTGCACCCTTGCACACTTGTGATGAGGCTTCCTGGGGGGTCCCTCAACTCGGCACTCTGACTATGGGCTTGAATATCCATTCATCCTTGGGTATTGTGAACTTAATTGGATTAAAAGTTCAAACTCTCCATTGCAGTACGATGCTCAGTAAATAACTATTTGGTGAGAAGCTGATAATCATTAATTAGAACTCAGTTATAGTTCAAAAATCCATATTATATTATCCGTAATGGTTAACGATAATTTTAAAATGTTCTTTATCATCACCGATATTTTTCGCACATGTTTACTTTTAATCAATGTTATTTCACTTAGTCATTATCAAGGTAACACTTTTAATTACATGCTAAAATCTCTTCTCGGTAGAGAATTATAACCGTTTATATTAATACTTTATTAATGTCTATACAGTCCTTCCCAATTTTTAGGAAATACACACAATTTTCTCTTACTGTCTATGCTTTACTCAAAAGTCCGATTTTCATGTAGAATAATCGACACTAAATAATTTCTGTCCCATTCCGTCACTTGACAATATTTCCAACGGTACGCGGTACGTTATGGTTCAGGTAGAAAGTCCCATCATTATTTATTTCGCGTTAATTTACAGGGTGTTTCAATTTCTTTGACTACACGTTTCGATACGTGCTTGTGTATACTTGGCAAGATTTCATAATTTCCAATTATTTATCTATACTGGCTTACTATACTATTTGATCTCAACTGGTTTTGAAAATATTGACAATATTAAAAATTACTTATTCTGACTTTTGCTTTGTAATAAATCCATGGAAACTCTTTTACTGTACCACGTGTTCTAGTCTGATAACTATGATTTATCTCTGGAATACTTTCTCCTTCATCTTCTGTTGATTCAAGTTGATTTCTATCTTCTAGTGTTTTTAGGTTTTCTATGGGTCTTTTTCTTGATTTATTTTCTTGATTTTTTTTTTCATCGGTTTTTCCTTTATTTCTTCTTTCAATTGTGGCAAAATTATTCTTTCGTCCTGAAGTTCTATTCTTCTAATCCTTTTTCCCCCTTAATTTTTTTCCCAAAAATTGGGGAATTTTCCTGTTTACTTTTTTTCACTTTTATTCCTTTTGATTTTCTTCAACAAATTATTCTCTTGAAAAAGTTTGATCGCTTTTCCGGGGCATACTACCGTATTGTTAAGAGTTGGATTACCACCCCTAGGTGGAAATAATCCTTCCTATAGACAGGACGCTCTGGATTTAACGTTACTCATCCTTTTACTTTCTAAAATAATTTCCTGCCTATTTTCTAGTTGCGGAAATTTTTCTTCTTTCTGATTAACTTTCAGTCGATTCATGTGTTCAATCCTGTTTCCAATTTGTGGGATTTCTGAATTTTCAAGCGATGACTTCTTAAATTTAGATTTTTCCTTTTGACTGGCTATGGTTTCGATGATTTTTATATCTTTAACTACTTCCTTATTTTCTTCGGTATTTTCTTTCAAATCTCGTACCATAATTTTTTTTTTATTTAAAATTCATTATTGGTATTTTTTTTTTCCTTTTTAATTAAAATGGGCGGCAAATTCTTGTCCTTGGACGAATGAAATTCAGCCTTTTGATTTTCGTCTACTGCGAAAGTACTTTCTTTGGCGACTATCATTCCGAGGTTCTTGGCATTTTCCAACGTCCTGGAGGGTAGAATATCTCTCTTGGGTGATTCATATCTACCTTTTAGACTGTCTTTCAACGATTTCCTATGTGCTACAACGATCTTCTTTCCTAAATTTCTTGATGCGTTAGCTTCTGCAATTCCGATACTTCCTGTATATGGTTTGCTACCTTCTTGAATATTTTCATTATCAAAAACTTTCATACCTATCCGTATATCTTTTTCCATTTTCCGAACATAATTTCCTCCATTCCCGCTGTGGTACTGCATTGGCAATTTTCCGTTCCATCTCTCTGTTTCGTTAGGCAAGAAATGTTCGTTCTTTGACGAATAAATTTCTACTTTTAGACTGTCACTTTCGAGTGGCGTACTATTCATGTTGGTCGTTCTCAGATCATGGGTTTTTCCCATTGTTCTGGTTGAAAAAGTGTCATTCTTGAATGATCTGGCTCTTTCACTACGACTATACTTTGAACTTTTCCGGCTGTCTCGCTTGACTGTCCTTCCTAGTGTACAGGGCGTTCCGTTTTTTTCCATACCCTTGCTGATTTTCATGGATTTTTCAATATCCACCTTTGGCAATTTTCTATCTTCACGATTTTACTCTAGTTTAATGAATGATGTCACAGTCAAATCATCAATCATATTTGGCTTGTTCAATCGATAACCTCTGTTATCTTCCTTCCTAGGCGATTTTCCATACTTTTCCGTTGAATCGGCTTCCTCGAAACCTAGTGTCTCAAACACTTCACTATCTTCGGACATTTCCATTTGATTCGAGCCGGCTGGACTCATTTCATGGCGTGAAAATCCATTTTCGATTACTCGGCAATTCGTTTTGGGCGTGCACTCCCTCGAGAAATTTAGCTTTTCGTCAAAAGTTAATTCAATCCACTGTTTTATCATTTTGGTCATGTCTTCAAACCTTTTTCCCATTTCTTCCAAACTTTTTAGCCAATTACCATGTTCGTTTTCTAAATAAATACCGTTATTCTGTTCCTCACCTTCACCGTAGGTTAGTACATTCTTTTCTTGCTTCTTCCTATTTAAATTCCTGTTATATCCGGACATTTTTCCATACTTTCTCGGACTATTTCCATTCGCGTAACTATTTCCTGTTTGTCTTCTGTCAATTACTCTCCCAAAATTCTGATATCGGTTTCTATTTGATTGATTGATAAATCTACGTCCTTGTTCGTTCATTCTTCCCTGAGTTCGAGATCTATTTTCCATTGAATAGTTAGAAAACCTTTTTCTTGGTTTCTTTATTTTTCTAAATTTTCTAAATCTGTTTCCCTTAGCATAGTCGGAAAACCATGGTCCTGATTCACTTAATATCTCATTTCGAAAGCTATTTCTATTTGGACATCTATATGATAGGTGACCAAATTCATCGCAATGGTAGCATACACAATTTTTCTTCTTACAATTTGTTTTCATGACCCTTACGATTGCAATGTGTACACACTATTTTATTCGTATTGAAATTTCTAAAATTCATATTAGTTTGAGCTGTTAGTGTCTCAATTAATTCTTCTTTCTCTGCTAATTTGATGGCTTCTTTTAAACTGACAGGACTGGCAGATAAAACTTTTTTCCTTACAGGATCTATCAATCCAATACAAAATTGCACAAGCGTATCTTGTTCAAATTTTTGCTTTAATACCTCATCAACCCTATTGATTCCTGTAAATTTTCGTAATTTTGCTGCGGATGCTCTCAATCTTATGGAAAAATTCCTTACTGATTCACTATTTTTCTGATAACAATTCAAAAATTCTTTTTCTTCTTCTCCAGGTAATTTCAATCTGCTAAACTGCTGCAATAATTCCTTTTTAAATTCGGCCAATTTATTGTATTTTTTAATTTATCATCTGTATCTATGAATAATCTGGCGATTCCTGTCAATTTTAATCTAACTATGGAACTTATTTGACTGTCTGTCCATCTTGCTACCGCTGCCAAATACTCAATTTCACGAACAAAATCTTTGATATCTGCTGTACCATTAAAAGAAGGTAAATTATCCACACTGATAGAAATGGTAGGTTCATAGGTAATCCTACCAGTCCACGGCACTGTTGTCGGAGTTTCCATGATTTAACAATTTTAATAAAAATCCCCATTGAATAAAAAAAAAATTTCACTTTCCTTTCCGAATACTTTCTGAGATCAGCCCTGTATAAACGATATATATGTTTTGATTTTCCACTCGTCAAACTCTCTGTATTGATATTACTTTCAAAATGCTTTTCTTATTATTTTTACGAGGAAAACAATTTTTTACTATATTTTCATTCTTATTTGCATCGAGAAAATTTTGAGTTTGACATCTTTTGCGAAAATCAACATATAAACGTTATTTTCCTGTAAATACACCCTCGACACCTGACACCATTGATGTAAGACGTACAGGGTGTTCTTATTGAAAGACCACACCTGTCCACCTTTTGTTATAACATACTGAGTGTTATCTGTCTATTGACCAATAACGGAACAATTTCCCAGAGAGGCTTGAGATCTTGTTTCTCCCAGTATGTAATGAAGCTGGGGAACTTAATTTGACAGTACAAAGACCAATCTCAAATCGTTTCGAAATAATAATACAATTAGGACTTGTAATAATATATATATATATGTATTTTCTAAAATATAAAAACAACTATTGATACACCTGGTATAATTTACTGAGAAAATGTATAGAAAGTCAAAATGAGATTGAATAAACAATAATCTAAAATGAGAAACAAATATAGGTTGACAATTAAAATAACTGTTCTTCAGTTATTTTAAACAATTGATAATAATTTTACCTTTGTTGAATCAATAATTTCTTCTACTATGAAATCAATAATGAAATATTTTCTTATTACACTATACATATATACCTTGCCAAATAAACAGTTTGATTTCTTACCGTCCACTGAAGTGATGCACAATATTTAAATTAAGACTTAATTATTCCGTTTTATTTCCGAATAACGCGTTCACTTGTTGCAATATGATTATTTAGCTTCTTGATAAATATTAATTCCTTTCATTTAGTTATTACTGAGATGAATTCTGATGCGTTACACTTTCACAATGATTCTGCATATGGTTGATTAATTTGCTACTTCAGATAAACTCTACGGAGTCTACGCTTATTTCGCGTAGGAAGATGAGACATCATCTTCTCTAATTGAAATCAAACTTTACTTTTATTCGCTTCATAATGAAGCTGAACTAGCTTTGTACTGACTGACTAGATCGACGACTGGATTCTGAATGAAGAGAGGAGAGAGTGTAGAGAGAGTTCTAGTAGGGAGAATCTTATATATATAGTGTTGGTATTCAAACGATGCCGCCCTAATAAAATTATATTTAATGAGTCGGTGAGTACCCCGTTTGAGTTGACACGCCGCCATGATATATCACCAAGCCTATTATCGCTTCCAAAAGACCGCGGGTCATTCATCTGTCCCGGCGTACTATTAGTTATGAATGTCTTAACATATGGTTGGAATTTCGATTGATGTGCCGACACAAATAATAGAGGAAGTATCGACTTTATGAGTTGTCATATAAATTTTACTATTAATGCGACCGTTTTTTATTTCGAACGAAAATTGATTTATTTTATTGGCATTCTTCAGTTTCAGTTTACATAGGGCTATATTTAAAATACTTGATAAGGAGTGCTCATATCAGTACTTATTGATTATTTTCCATCAAAGCCTAGCCAAGACTTGGGCAAATATGGTTACCTCTCCCTAATATGATTTGAAGATAGCAGTTGCCTGTTTCACTAGGTGTATAAACAATATCTCTGAGTCGTACTTCGCGCTTTCGTACATATTCCGTACACAAAAAGCTCCGAACATTCTTAAGCCTAGCCAACTATTATAGAATAGACCTTTGTGGAACTGAATGATCCAGTTCGTTGGGAGATTCTGTTATTTCACTCCAAAAATAAAGAAAACTTTTTATCAGGACAGACTCAAGTGACAATGTCATGGCTGCGGTACTCAAAACTCTTCACAGAAACCAGTATGATAATCCACCCAGTAGACAAAGGCAAGATTATATCAGTATTGGATTCTTCTCAGGATCATATCACCCCATAATATATTTCGAGAAGAAGACTAAAATACTTATTTAACAGCTCCAAACTATCAATCAAAATAAACATTGACCTTCCAAAGAAGATATCCCAACGCTTCCCTCGAATTGATGGACTTCCAAAAATACACAAACCCAACATTCATCTCCACCGACAGTACTTTCGTATTCCATAATATTGTCTAATATCTATCAAGCACTCTTCAGCCTCTAGCCGAATAAGCTTCATCATATGTGCGCAACTCACACCACTCCATGTCAACCAGTTCAAGTCTACAAAATACACAGAATCCATAGCACTGATATCCTTGGATGCTTTGACATAGTATCTCTCTTTCCGAACATTCCTCCGATAGACACATTAGACAACCTGAAAATCAAACATAACGTACCCAAAGATACCCTAACCCATATAAATACTTCCTTTTCTCAAGTAAGGAGTTCACCAATGGGATATTTTTTTTCTCCAGTCCCGACAAACTTATTCTATGGAGGAATTGGACCCTGAGGCCGAGGAATCATCTAATCATAAGCCCACTTATTCAGATACATTGACGATAAATTCGTTATATGGCCTCATGACTCCAAAACCCATCATGGATTCCAATATCATCCTAACAGCATACCCCACAACATGAAATTCACAAGGGAAATCAAAGCTGTGAACCTACTTCATTTCCGAAATGTCCTCACCACGGAAAGCGACGACCTCTTCAACCATACAGTATACAGAAAACCTACCCAAATCAGCTCAAACCAATTTGTCACCATCCAACTCATTGAATATCATAACAAGCCTTAGAAAATAAACAAACTTAAAACCTCAAAACGCACACAAATCTGCAGATTCAAAGGTGTCATTGACAAAATTAGCAGCATTTTGAATAAACGCGACATAATAACAATATTTAAGGCAAATAATCAACTTTCCTCAGATCCCCTAAAGATTCCAAATGAACCCCAAAATATTCCAAATCAATATGCGAACGACAAGCTGAATTAACGAATATCAACTTGCTGTCCGGTATTTAGACCCTTCCTCGGCACTTTCCAAACACCATGGAAGAACAAAATGGATTTCGAGTACACCAAAACCATTTGTAATGAGAAAACACTGCCTGCGAGAGTTATTGGTGAGATCTAAAAGCGCCCAAATTGCCTCAATAAAACGCTATGATGAACGCAGACTACCATATGCATAGAAGCCTCTAGTCTCCCGTCTTTCCGCCAAAGCAAGCCCTACCCATAGTTTCAGGTCCTATTATTAAAAAATACATTCGGCACTGGAACATTCATTTTGTTTATGATTAAAAACTTCGCCCCAAAAATAAAAATAATAGTTTGAAAAAACTAAAAAACACGCTTTTATAGAAAACCAGACTAAAAAAAATAGAAAATAAGAGAAAAATGTATTTTATTTAAAAAAAAGCGTGGGGTGCATGGTATCGCCTCGGTGTGTAATGTACTATATAATTATTAATACCATGCACCCCACGCTTTTTTTTTGAATAAAATAATGTTTTTTCTTATTTTCTATTTTTTTAGTCTGGTTTTCTATAAAAGCGTGTTTTTTAGTTTTCTCAAACTATTTATTTATTTCCTACTTTTTAGTGTGGTTTATTTATAAAAACTATTATTTTTATTATTTTTTTGCAAATTAAAAAATGGAATGATCTTATCAAATTAGGTAATCAAAATCTCCGACCCCAAAAACCCCCACATACCAATTTTGAATAGAATCAGACCATAATCACGAAACTCGGCAGCCATTTCAAAGCCGCCATCTTGAATTTTTCAATTTTTACAAAAGAATCATAATATTCGACCCCAAAAGCCCCCACATACCAATTTTGAATGGAATCAGACCATAATCACAAAACTTGGCCGCCATTTTGGAGCCGCCATCTTGAATTTTCCAATTTTCACAAAAGAACCATAATATTCGACCACAAAAACTCCCACATACCAATTTTGAATAGAATCAGACCATAATCATAAAACTCGGCCGCCATTTTGAAGCCGCCATCCTGAATTTTTCAATTTTCACATAAGAATCATGATATTCGACCCCAAAAACCCCCACACACCAATTTTGAATGGAATCAGACCATAATCACAATACTCTGCCGCCATTTTGGAGCCGCCATCTTGATTTTTTTTTATGTTCTGGTTCCCACGAAAAGGGATATCCTGTAATGTTCAGAGAACATCGTGGGAACCAAGGGAAAGAAGGTAGGAGTTGGTGTTCTTCTTAAATTTCTGGAGGTTGTATGCCTCGGGGAACACCTCCCTAGGCAATGAGTTCCAAAGCCTCGCTGTTCGTTGGATGAACGAGTCTTTGGAAAGTGATGTTCTGCAGGTCTCCAAAGTGACCACGAAGGGGTGTGATGACTGAACTTGACGGGTTAGTCTCGAAGAGACTGCCAAAGCAGGAACGATTGTTGATATTTCAGAAGAGCATCGCCCATGAAAATATCTATAAAATAGAGACAAATCGCCAACTTTTCTACGGTGTTCCAGACAAGTGAGCGAGTTTGTAAGCGAGGCATCACCGACGAGACGAATTGCCCTTTTTTGGACAGAATCCAATAGCCTCAGGATATGTTTAGGTGCCGCGCTCCAAATATGGGAACAGTATTCCAGGACAGGTCGGATCTGTGCCTTATAGATCATAAGCAGCTGAGTGGGGTGAAATAGCTCTTGGCACGAAACAAAAAACCAAGTTTTTGGGATGCACTTTTGGCAATGGACCTCACGTGATTTTCCCAGGAAAGGTTATTGCTGATAGTAATACCAAGCATCGATATGGATGACTTCAGTGGTATGGTTACTCCTGACGAAGTTATGTTAGGCACAGTGAGATCGGCTTTTCTAGAAAAAAGACATGCTTGTGTTTTGTTTGCATTGAATTCTACCAAGTTATTGAATCCCCACTCGAGAATTGTTGCTAAGTCCATATTTATATTATTAACATTTCTTCCATTACAAAAGAACCATAATATTCGACCCCAAAAACACCCACATACCAATTTTGAATAGAATCAGACCATAATCACAAAACTCGGCCGCCATCTTGAATTTTCCAATTTCTACAAGATAATCATAATATTCGACCACAAAAACCCCACATACCAATTTTGAATAGAATCAGACCATAATCACAAAACTCGGCCACCATTTTAAAGCCGCCATCTTGAATTTTTCAATTTTTAGAGAAGAATCATAATATTCGACCCCAAAAACCCCCACATACCAATTTTGAATAGAATCAGATCATAATCACAAAACTCGTCCACCATTATGGAGCCGCCATCTTGAATTTTCCAATTTTGACAGAAGAATTATAATTTCCGACCACAAAAACCCTCGGATACCAATTTTGAAGCGAATCGAACCATAATCACAAAACTCGTACGCCATATTGGAGCCGCCATTTTGTATTTTCTTCACACAAAAGTTTCTTAATGCATTGTCACCAGAATTATGTACACCTGCCAAATTTCAAATCATTCGGACGTATGGAAGTGGGTCAAAATCGCGCCCAAAGGAGTCGGTTACAAACAAACAAACAAACAAACAAACAAACAAACATACAAGTGAAGCTAATATAAATCGTGTAAAAATCGATATGTCCGAGATTAACTTTCATCGTGTATTGAAACCAAAAATATTCCTACCTATAGTTACTCATATTTGCCATAATAAATGAAACAATGTATTTTGTAGTAGTATACCCTTGTAATAAAGAGTTAATAGAATAATAATTAGGAATAAGAGTTCTCATCAATACTAGTAGTTTTGATACAGGTATATAAAATAACTAAAACGTTCGTTTATACCGACTCTATCACAGAAACTTCTCATAGAGTCGCTCATGCCAAACACACTCTCGACATTGTAGAGTTGAACCACTGCTGTCACTCAAGAATATTTTTTGTGCGGTTTACTATTTCAAATGAAAGCTATTTACGATGTAAGTAAAAAAATGCAAGTTCAAGGGATGTGTGTGAAGGTAAAATATTTTTTAAGTGAGTATTGATTGCTATCGTTTGTTTAAAAATACAATGATTGGATTGTGATTTAATTCAAATCCCATTGAAAACGAAACCAGCAGTGAAGAATTTGCTAAAGCATCGGATATAGAAGAAGCAATGAAATAATACTTGAAAACTTCTTCAGGATATAGCACAACTTCAGCAATAGGTTCAAGTAACGATTCAATATTCAATTCCATCCAAGATCTCGTCAAGAATAAATAAGTATCACAAATGACAAGTAAAAATGTTAGTCATAGGATATGCAACATAAATAATAGTTAAACAAATTTAATATTATGAAATATTTTTATAGACCATTGGCCCAATTGATTGAAATGTACCTTGAATTATCTATACCAGCTGGAGTAACCAACACATAGTATTATCATGCGGCGATATACAGTCCAACATATCTGTGAACACGTTTCGTCGTGAATTCATTTGTGAGTTTCAACTCTTGGGGGACAAGAACCTGCAGGTTTGAAGTCTACCAAAAACAGGATAAAACCCAAGAGTTTTGAAAAAACACACAGAAATAGGTGAGTAATCCATTTTCCTCATGCGTTCTTTGGAAACGGCGATTTTTATTTGGGTAGATTCTAGTTATAGGGTACTAGTCATATATAATTGATGAAAATCAATTGCGTTCGGAATATTAGTTTGATTACGTTAAATTGATCGATATATTGAATTGCAGACATTTTCAATACATCGATTTTCAGATTACTTGAGTAATTTTTCAATTAAATTAAGAATTTCTGTAATTTTTATCGAAATTGAAAGTCTAAGGGACCAACTACTGACTAATCTCTTATGTTAGTTGATAGCAGACCGGAAATTGGAGATTGGAACTGTTTGGAGAATCTTCTAAGATTGAGTTTTAAAGATCACAGAAATTCAATGGTAATGAAGAACTTAGATTTAAAATGTAAAACTTTAACGAATTTGCCTCAATACAGATTTTAGAAACAAATTTGAATCACAGGCTAAAGTTAATATTTAAAATAATTTCGCTTTCAAGACTACAATAATTCCAAATTTGAAACGTTTTATAATTACGCTCTTCATCGAAATTGAATATATAAACCCCTTACCCCTGAACCCCCCCACTTCAACCTTCGCTCCACAGAAATCATTACTAATAATCATTTCATCCTAAACGATTCAAAAATCAAGTTAAGGACGTTTGAAATCGATTATCAAAATTTGGAAAAAATATTAAGACAAATATTCAACAACCCCAAAATTTGATCAAAGTAGAAGGCACTTTACAGAAATGGCTGTTCAGAACTATATATTCAATTGATGACGAAATATATTACAAGGCAATTAAAATCTTCAGTAAATATATTGAATAGGGAATCGACAGGAAATAGTTGAGAAGTTAACACCTAGATTTTTTTCAAAACATATTTTTAAATCATCGAAAAATATTGAGTCTATAATTAACAATCAAGCATATATTTCTAAACATGTCTAAAACTATGGACAATATCAGATGAATATTACCGATGAATTCTATGGATAGACTGCATATTCATCAAATATTTTGTAGATGCTAATGTTATCACATTTCTGGATGATATGGGAACTACATTAACCCTTGCAAAATCACATGAGGTACACCCAGATATTCAAAAACTAGAGATCATCACACATCGAAGCCACCACTTATCAAATGAGAAACTTGATGATTCAGGATCAATCAACTGGACCTTATGGTATTCTCCCAGTGACGTTATGCTCATCCTGATATATTGCGGCAACCGAGAAATCAAAAATGTTGAAAAAATTTAACCCTGTAGTCCAAATGAAATTCGAAGAAAAAGGTATCAATAGTTCGCCTTTTGTCCTATTGCAGCCCGAAGTTGAAATTTAAGAACAGGGGAGTTATATCAGAGGATAACATTACACTATCATGTCTCCAGCCATCCTAAGAATACAGCTGCCGAATCAGCAACTACAAAGTTATAAATTCTCTTGAATCTATTTTTTGTCATTCATACACATTGTCTTGTAAGTACAAATGGAAGTTTTTGAAAAGTGTCTCGAAGTTTCGAAATGCATAATTGGCGCCTTTAATAGCTTTATGCAATTATTTTCGTTCAGTCATATAGCGAGCAACTTTCTCAGATAAAATATATAGCTTTTTGCATTCATACCTTGAACTCATGAGCAACACATCTATTTCAAATAGATTCAATTAACGAAAACACATTTCTAATCACGTGTTTTGAAACCATGTGCTTTCCGTCTATTTTCAGTTGTGTCGGGAATATTTTCTAAAAATACCTTAACCGTTCATACCCATACAATTGATGGTAAATTTAAGTGGTTTTCGCCAAGCTTTCACGTTTCATATCACGATGAAATGAGACTCACATATGCATGAATAAGTTGCATTTGAAATTATTAATGATCATAAGTTATTTTTTGTGAAGGAATAACGGTTCCCGATATGGTTTTTGGATTTGTAACCTTTTTTGGACATCTGAAAGAAGGGAGTAGTTACGATTGTACATTATATCTTCATGTTCATTAATTTACGTGAGATTCGGCCAACGTTATTATCACAAAGGACCATACATGCATAAATGAAGTTCATTCCACTGGCAACTTTTTTTTAATTAGAGAGTAGTAGTAGATCAAAATTATTCAGGTCAGTTTTTTATTCATCGATTCCTCACTTACTCAAATTAATTTTAGGTATATTCATTTATGACCGAAGATTTTCAGATAACCCATTTGAAAGGCCTCCAACACTTCTCTTCCCATCAATTAAATATTTACAATTAAGAAAAATCCATATATATATATATATATATATATTCTTTAGTTTCTTGACCATATATATATTTTCTTCAATTTCTCTAAAGGTCTGAACACTTAAATAAAAATTATGGAGTTTGAGACATATTCAACTTAACACAATTGAGTTAATTAACATGTTATATTTTGAACCATATGTTTTTAAAGAATTATTTTAGTGCATTTCAAATTGTGTTAAGTTGAATATTCTCAAACTCCATAATTTTTATTTTAGTGTTTTAACCTGATGATGACAAATACCATGTTGAAACGTAGTTAAGCGAAATTATATGAATTGACTGAATCAGACCTTTATTCCGAGAAATTGAAGAAAATATATATGTGGTCAAGAAACTAAAGAATATATATATATATATATATATATATATATATATATATATATATATATATATATATATATGATCGGTCCGATAATGGGAAAAAGATTTTTTTCTCTAATATTTTTATACCTGTGTTTACTCGTCCAATCTATTTCCTTTTGTAAAAACTGATTTATTAAATTTCAATTCGAATGGACATAGGGGAGCACGCATTTTATAGTGACATAGTTATGCGATTTAACTCATAAAACTATCTCTTGCCACGTGCTAAATAGAAAAATATCCTCGTGACATAATAATAACAAATTTGTCAGAGAATAAATACCGCTTGCCAAAAGTTAAATAACCATTGGAAATTGTTTTTTTCTCTAAAAATAACCAGGATTTCTACCTATAACTCCAAGGAAACATGTTCAGTGTGGGAAAAAAATTATTTCAACGACCTACAACCACAAGTCAATAATGTCACTTGATAGAATCATTTGTTAAATCTAAAAATCAATATCATAGACATAAAACCTCACTTTTTATAAAAATGACTCTTCCTGTGTGTACTCAAACTTATACCCCAGGGAAATTAATTGTCTTTTTCTTCGTACCTCATTCGAAATAAGTACATAAATAATCAATTGAATGGGCAGTGAAATTAATATTATTCGTTCATTCTGCTACTCGCATCCTTGAAATACTTCTATGCCAAATTATTCCTTCATTGATTGTTTCGAAAGATATTGCGATTTTATTGTCTATGTAGAAGGTTTGTACTCCATATCAGCTATTTCAGGAAAAGGTTGAGGAATATTTCAAGGAATGATTTAAACTTCGTGAGTACAGTTTTATTTTTCTCGCGCAGGTCTCAAAATAACCCTTTTATCAAATTTCATATATTCAGTGCCTTATCTTTATATTTTGGGAGACACTGTACTGTTTTCATTCACAGAGGCAGAGTAAATTCCCTACTTTGAAAACAAGATTATACAGTGCTAGTCAAAAGTCCTCTTCCCCCCTCGTATCTTTTGAACGGGTATACTTATAATAATGAAATTTGGAGGGTGGAAATAAACGGATGTAGGCTTCTCAACTGGTCATAACAGGTGACGCAATAGTCATAAATGACGTCACAAGGCCACTGTGACCAATAATTTTAAATGGGACCCTATGGCAAGTGACAGCTCGTTTGAAAGGTATTGAAAATACCTATTCAGTCATACCAATTTGTTTGGGTTTCGGCTGATTTTGATTGATAAATTGAAGAAATACGAAAATTATAGTTTCGCATTTAATTAATAAAGATTTTAAAGTACGCCTCTGGTTAATTTTCAAAGGTTGACGTTTTTGAATTCTCTACTTGTCAAAGTGTTTATACCTTGAAAATTTACCTAAGCTATTGTTTAACGAGACGTTTAAGTGTTTACATAGGCAAAATGGTACGTACTGTAGCCGACAAGTAGCAGCTATCTTAATAATTGGTGAATGTAGAAACAATTTCCATGCAGCGGAACGACTGTTTAATGAGAGGTACCCCGATCGCCTATATCGAGGGTTTATTTGAGGGAGCTTCTGGAAGTTTGAAGCATCAGGTAGTGTTCAAGATGCCAAACGATCTGGTCGACCAACAATTAGTGATGACAAAATTGACATAATTGGAGAAATGGTAGTAAACCCTACTTCTTCCACAGCCCAAGTTGCGTCTATCTGTGAAGTCAGTCAAAGGACAGTACATAGGGTGTTGGCTAAAACAAATTTCATCCATACAAATTAAAATGGTGCAACTTTCAGATGATGACCCCGACCGAAGACTAGAATTCTGTGAAACTATGTCCAATAAAAAGAAACAACAACCAGGCTACATACAGACAATTTGTTTTAGTGACGAAAGTACTTTCTTTCTCAATGGAAATGTTAACACTCAAAATGTGAGGTATTGGAGTGACACAAATCCTCACATCTTTCGTGAAAACATACTCAATTTCCTGAAAAAGTAAATGTTTGGGCAGGTATTTTGGGAAACCACATAGTTGGGCCTCTTTGTCTCAATGCTAACTTAACCGGTGAATTGTATCTGGAGATGTTACAAAATGATATTGAGGCGTTAATTCTTGAAATTCTAGAAGATAATCCAGATGAATGCGACAACTTGGAAATAACGTTTCAACAAGATGGTGCTCCTGCACACTATTACGGTGCAGTAAGACGTTACCTAGATGAAGAATATCGTGGTAGATGGATTGGACGACGAGGTTCGATCGAATGGCCAGCTCGGTCACCGGACCTTACACCATTAGATTTTTTTCTATGGGGGTACTTGAAACCGAGCTGGCCATTCGATCGAACCTCGTCGTCCAATCCATCTACCACGATATTCTTCATCTAGGTAACGTCTTACTGCACCGTAATAGTGTGCAGGAGCACCATCTTGTTGAAACGGTATTTCCAAGTTGTCGAATTCATCTGGATTATCTTCTAGAATTTCAAGAATTAACGACTCAATATCATTTTGTAACATCTCCAGATACAATTCACCGGTTAGTAGCATTGAGAAAAAGAGGCCCAACTATGTGGTTTCCAAAATACCTGCCCAAAAATTACTTTTTCTGAAATTGAGTATGTTTTCACGAAAGATGTGAGGATTTGTGTCACCAATACCTCACATTTTGAGTGTTAACATTTCCATTGAGAAAGAAAGTACTTTCGTCACTAAAACAAATTGTCTGTATGTAGCCTGTTGTTGGTTCATTTTATTGGACATAGTTTCACAGAATTCTAGTCTTCGGTCGGGTCATCATCTGAAAGTGGTCCCATTTTAATTTGTATGGATGAAATTGTTTTAGCCAACACCCTATGTACTGTCCTTGACTGACTTCACAGATAGACGCAACTGGCTGTGGAAGAAGTAGGGTTTACTACCATTTCTCCAATTATGTCAATTTTGTCATCACTAATTGTTGGTCGACCAGATCGTTTGGCATCTTGAACACTACCTGATGCTTCAAACTTCCGAAAGCTCCTCAAATAAACCCTCGATATAGGCGATCGGGTACCTCTCATTAAACAGTCGTTCCGCTGCATGGAAATTGTTTCTACATTCACCATTATTAAGATAGCTGCTACTTGTCGGCTACAGTACGTACCATTTGCCTATGTAAACACTTAAACGTCTCGTTAAACAATAGCTTAGGTAAATTTCGAGGTATAAACACTTGACAAGTAGAGAATTCAAAAACGTCAACCTTGACAATTAACCAGAGGCGTACTTTAAAATCTTTATTAATTAAATGCGAAACTATAATTTTCGTATTTCTTCAATTTATCAATCAAAATCAGCCGAAACCCAAACAAATTGGTATGACTGAATAGGTATTTTCAATACCTTTTAAACGAGCTGTCACTTGCCATAGGGTCCCATTTAAAATTATTGGTCACAGTGGCCTTGTGACGTCATTTATGACTATTGCGTCACCTGTTATGACCAGTTGAGAAGCCTACATCCGTTTATTTCCACCCTCCAAATTTCATTATTATAAGTATACCCGTTCAAAAGATACGAGGGGGGGAGGGGACTTTTGACTAGCACTGTATATGTAAAACAAATAAAAAATATATATATCAGAGCATTGACAGATCAAAACCTATAAAAATATATATCATTCTAGCTAAAGATTTTAACATGGTATATGAAAAACTACTGAAAAAATACGTATGGTTTCACAGAAAATACTCAAATTTCCGGCAAGTTACCTTAGAGACAGAAAATAAATAGAGAATCGGCGATGAATACGATACTATTCTCATTTTATGGATCCTCTTCAATTGACCACTGATGATAGCAAATATGTTGCCTGGCGCTGTGCCATATTGTTTAAACCGAAATTGTTTAAACAATTGCAAGTAATTGTTATTTTTCAACCAGACAATTTTTTTTTTATTAAAATACAAATAAAAAAGGTCCTATGACTTTTTACGATAAAGTTAATATTTTTAGAGATATGAATTTTTAAAGGTTCAAAAAATCTCATATTTGGGTACTTTTGACCCATGAAAAATATTAAATTATATTATACCTGTTTTAATTATCAATTTCGCGTCACAGTATGATCGCTTACTTTAGTATCGTCTTCTCTGATCATGCGCTGCATCGCTTCTGTTTCCTGAATCATTATTTATCATTTATCTTAAAAACTATTAACTTTTTTAAGATTGTTAATGAGAGCAATGTTATTGACAATTAAATTGTCTACAATTTGTTTTTGACAATTTTTTTTCTGGAATCAATTTTACAAACGTTATTTAAGCATGAATCGGAACATGTGATTAAAATTACTTTTTTATCAGTTTATATTATTTTTTTGTTATTATCATAGTAATTTATGAATTTCTATCAACAATAATAATATATAATGGTATTAAAATTTTTTTGGAATCACAATTATATATAAATAATGAAAAGATATTGGTAAGCACTTAAATGTTCGAATTGAAAAATAATCACATAAAAAATACTTATATGTATCATGATGTGTATATGATTTTGCCTAAGTAAGGAAAATATTTTTTTTGTTTTTTATTTTCTCAAGGTTACTCTTTGTATAAAACCTCAAGATCTTCGTTTGTTCTTGTGACAAAATTGATTCCAGAAAAAAATTTGTCAAAAACAAATTGTAGACAATTTAATTGTTAATAACATTGCTCTCTTTAACAATCTCAAAAAAGTTAATAGTTTTTAAGATGAATGATAAATAATGATTCAGGAAACAGAGAGGCCGATGCAGCGCATGAGTCAGAGAGAGACGGCGATACTTAAAGGTAAGCGATGCATACTTGTGAGCGCGCGAAATTGATAATTAAAAAACAGGTATAATCAATGAATGTTATTAACTATTGTATAAAGAATTTTAAAAAAAATATTATTTCGATTTTTTTTTTAATATATTTTTCATGGGTCAAAAGTACCCAAATATGAGATTTTTTGAACCTTTAAAAATTCATATCTCTAAAAATAATAACTTTATCGTGAAAAGTCATGGGACCTTTTTTATTTGTATTTCAATAAAGAATATAAAAAAAAATTGTCCGGTTGAAAAATAACAATTCCTTGCAATTGCAATTTCGGTTTAAAGAATATGGCACGGGGTTGCCCCATGGCAACATGCATTTGTATCATCAGTGGGGCAATTTAAAGAGGCTCGCATAAAAAAATTGAGGTGGAATAGTTTTCGGTACTCATGCGCCGATTCCTCCTAGTCTATATGTCGATATCAGAGATACTAACAGCAAACTACTTACAATCAAATTAGGTATACCACAAGGTTAACCCTCTTCACATTGTGTATTGATGATCTATAATATATTAAGCCATCATGTGACATCGTGTCATATGCAGATGATCCAATAATATATGTCAGAGGTAATTGTTGGAAATATTTAGAATGGTTGGACAACAATTTGCTGAAATTAAACTACTCCAAACCTGAATTTATCACTTTCTGGTCAAAGTCATGAATACAACCAAAATTCAAAACACTCCTAATCCCTGACCATGTATGTAGAATACATGAGGAATGCGAATGTATGAAAGTAGAAAGAATTAAATCCATTGAATACTTGAGTATAGTTATTGTTGATGACATTGGAGAGTGGAAAGAACAAACATCCCCTGTTAGAAACAGACTGAAAAAATTAATATACCCTATAAAAAACTAGAAAACCGTGTAAAAAAAACTACTGGTATCTTATTACTAACTGGTTCAACCAATAGATACTTACGGTCTGCCAGTTTGGGAAAGAGCGTACCAATTATATAAAAAAGTTATCAATAAACAAAAAACTTATTTTTAAAATATTGTTTGATGAAAGCATGATTTGTTGAATAAACGTTCTCGGTAAAAAAGTTTCATGTTGAAATTTGTATGAGATTTTTCGAAAACTACCTACAGGTAGTTTTCGAAAACTGTTTTCAAGAATGGTTTCCACAATCTTGTTTTGAACGGACAATATATTTGCGCCAACTCTTTATTCACAACAATTTTTTTTTCAACGTAGATTGATATTCATATTTTAAAATTTCACATTTTAACATTTTATTGATTTGGAGGTGTGTGTATATATACCGGGTTATTCGCGTTATTCGATACGAAGCATTATGGCTAAAGGATTTGAAGACCACGGGAGAAGAATGGTATAAGTCCATTTGAAGTAATTTTGAGAAAAGTCAACATAAAGGTTCAATGTTTTAGAGCCACAGAAAAAAGATAATAGAGGAAAAAAAACTGTATAGAACTGTCCTCAATCAACAATTTTTTTTTCAAAAAAATTCAAATTAACGTTGTTGAAATAAAGAAAAAAATTAAATGTACACAATGGTATGGACTTGTATGACTGTTTTCTCTTAATCGGCCAGTGCAATAAGCGTTTCATCGCTGACGTCTCCATATTCCTCTTCTACAAGCGCCTTCCTTTGTTGTCCATTCGTCGTCTCAGGAGTCGTAGCACATGGTATGCGGTTTTTGTAGAACTCTCGTGAGGCTGATTTATCCAGAAAATTAAAAAAAACTATAAATCTTTATATTTAGCGGATTTGATGGGAATCATTCCATCATAAATGTTCTTCTTAGCGACAATTTCTTTGGGTATTTGTAGAGACGGCGTTTGGCTGATGCGATTTGATGTATGTGTGCGTTTTTTTCGTAACTCCACTTTAGATGAAGGTCCAACTTCATTATTGTTCTAACAAATGACTATCGAAGAGGTGAAGTTCCCAAAAAATTTATTTTTGTTGGAAACAAAGTCTGGATTATCACTACTTATCCTAATCACCCTGATTGGGCCAGTGGGAAATGGACAGTTTAATCATTCTACGTCCTTGCCACAGTCATTGACTTGGAATGGCAAATGTTTTGTTCTGTTATGTCGGCTAACTTCCCCCAGTCCTCTGGCACTTCCGTGTTGGATTTCTATATATATATATATATATATATATATATATATATATATATATATATATATATATATATATATATATATATATATATATATATATATATATATATATATATATATATATATATATATATATATATATATATATATATATATATATATATAAATATCTATATCTCGGTCACACACAAGATATGAGTGACCTCTTACCGGGAAATAAATTTCCAACGTGTCAAAACGGCGATCATCATGGATGAGATGGTGAAAAAACCTGATTGCAGTATAATTCTTGTTTTGAATAACAAAACAGGTGCAATTCTTTTCTTTTCCCCGGCATGGTCTATCTTTCCTAGTGAATATTAACACTTTTACCCCATTATCGATTTGTCACCAGAAAGTAATATTATTGTTCTACCGACTCACGTTAACAGTTTAGTTTCTACGAAATTGTGACTTATACCATTCTTCATTTGATTTTGAAAAAGTTTTTCCATCAGGATGGATACGGACCTATTAGTGCTACATTTTAAAAATATTTTCATGTTGTACAGGGTGTGCCAAAAATACGAAACGTATCAAAGTTGTTATTTTTCAAATGGAATACCCTGTATATTATTTCATTTTCGGATTTTACGATCAAAATAAATCCAAGTTTCATTGAGGTTTAATTCACCTAAACCTTATGGTTTTTGAAATATCTCTTATTTTGTGAAAATGTAGTATCAGTTTTAATGTATGAATTCTCAATTGGTGTTTCATTTTTTTAACCAAATTAATTCTAGAGGCTACTAACTGAACAACTTTTATATCGCACTTGTGAACTATTTACTAACTTATACAAATGTGTAAAAATTAAGGTAAAATAATTAAACCTTTAAACGGCAATAACTTGTTTAATTTAAGTAGAACGCCCTGTATTTTATGTCACAGCAGATGTCAAATTCAATTGTCTATCGAATACTAGTATACATTCCTATAAATAACTCCACATTTTCAAGTAAAATGCACATTTTCATTTCGCAAACTGATTTTGAGAAATTTATTATTTATCAAGTCGTCTATGGCGTTTTGACGAATCAGAATTGTTTGAAATGAACACCGAGATCTGATAATAAATGCGTTTATTTTTCAAGGGTTTAAATGTTATGTATTAGATTGAATCATGAAGAAAGTTAAAAAAAAATATATCAAGTGTTCAAAATGGCGACCATCTGACTCTAAAAATCTTCAGAAACATTTGCCAACATACGGGGGCTTACATTTAGAAAAGCTTCTCTGATGCACTGTTTCATATCGTCTGGTATTGTTGGAGGTGTATTATAAACGATTCCTTCAATGCATCCCAGTTAGAAGAAATCAGGTGACGTCAGGTCGGTTGACCTTGGGAGGCAACTTTGGAATCCATTCCTTCCAATTCATCGGTAACGGAAATGAACATTTAAATATTCACGTACCCCACGATGGAAATGTGCGGGAGCTCCATCTATTTGAAGCCACATCGTTCTCCTTATGTCTAAGGGAATGTCTTATAATAGGACTGGAAAATGATTTGCTAAAAATTATAAAAACAACATTTTATTTAAATGTCCTTCGAAAAAATAAGGGACAGTTAAATATTGACCCATTATTCCGCCCCATACATTCACTGACTATCTGTGTTGATTATGGATCATTCTAAATTGATGTGGATTGGAATCAGAATAATAGCGAAAGTTATGTCTCTTAACAGTCCCATTGTTATGAAAGGTGAACTTATCACTAAACAGAACTGAATTTTTCATCATCTGCAACTTTATCTAATACCCACATACAAAATTCAACTCTTTTCCCATAATCGTTTTCGGATAGTTATATATTTTTTAAGAACTCTTGATACGCTTGCTTGACTTGCCGATATTTTCCGCAATTAGGTTTTGACTTTTATGGGAATTTTCGATTACAGAAGCAATCACCGCAAATTCAATTTTTTCGTTTTCTGTCACAGGTTTCTTTTTAATGGGTTTTTCATACTGAATACTTCCAGTTCGTTTAAGTAGTGTCAACAACATTTCGAATACTGAGGTATTTGGATGATTTCTGTTGGGAAATCTTTCAGCGTAAATTCGTGATCCAAGAAAATAGTTTTGAAGACATTCTCCGAGTATAAAAACCATGTCGATTTTTTTCTTCTTTCGGATAAACTAGCATTTTTGATGACAAAATAATGATAACAAGATCACAAACTACTGCTATCACTAATAGGACGATTTGGAATTAAACACTTATAAATAACTGACAACCATGAGTAAATAATAATACAACTTGTCAAAACACCATAGGCGACTTGATAAATAATAAATTTCTTAAAATTAGTTTGCAAAATGAAAATGTGCATTTTACTTGAAAACGTATAGGAATGTAGCAGTATTCGATAGACAATTTAATGTTACATCTGCTGTTGACATAAAATACAGGGCATTCCATTCAAATTGAACGAGTTATTGCCATTTAAAGAAAGTAATTATTTTGCCTTAATTTTTACACACGTATAATTTAGTAAATATTACAAGTGCGATATAAAAGTTGTTCAGTTAGTAGTCTCTAGCAATAATTTGGTTAAAAAAATTAAAACACCAGTTGATAATTTAAGCATTAAAACTGATACTACATTTTCACAAAAAGAGATATTTCAAAAACCATAAGGTTTAGGTGAATTGAACCTCAATGAAACTTGGCTTTATTTTAATCGTGAAATCCGAAAATGAAATAATATACAGGGCATTCCCTTTAAAAAAGAATAACTTTAACGGGTTTCGTGTTTTTCGCACACACTGTACAACATAAAAATATTTTTTAAATGTAGCGCTAACAGGTAGATACCTATCCATCCTGAGGAAAAAACTTTTTTAAAATCAAATGCTTTAGCCCTAATGCTTTGTGTAGAATAACGTGAATAACCCGGTATATATATAACCCGGTATATATATATATATATATATATATATATTGATATGTAAATAACAATTTGTTGTTAATATTGTCCCGCGTTGGGCGACATTTTGTAATGAAATAATGATTGTTATTGCCCCACAAATATTTTCTCCCTGTATAATTATTTTGATTTCGATTTTGATATACCTCTAATATTTATGTAGGCAATTCAGCTCCGCGATGTGAAGCCAATTGTAATATTGCGATATGATAATTGCTAATTGTTATGAAATAATAATTGCCAGCTAACATTACTGTTTTCTCGCCACGTTGTTGCCAATTATTATTACTTTTCTTACCACGACTAATCTCAGTTGGTACGCCTTCGCCTCAGGAGTCGGTATTGGCAACAGAGCCACTGCCTGTCTAGATGTCACTCGAACTATTTTAGTTCAGTGTTTATAAGTAAGATATTGCATATCATTGTGGAAAATAAACTAGAAATTATCAAGAAACAATTATTTCCTTTATTCAGGAAAACGTATATTAACCTGGCCTGCGATAGATAACTTACAACTATGAGCAATTGACAAATTTTCATAAAATAATGAAAACAGTGATGGATATGTAGATATAACCTCACTTTTTTCTTTTGAGTTGGAAGAATTCGTTTATAGTTCAATACTAAATCATAGAGTTCTTCAGAGATATGAGTTATATTGTGAAGTAATTCAGTTTGTGATGTGCACCAAAAAAGTTTATACCTGGAACTGGAATGTCGCTGATGCAATACCTGGCATAATCTGAATTCCTGTTTCATCCACTCCTCTCAGGAACTCACCATTTCAAAACGAACCATCCAAAATCCACGAAATCAGCTTGGACAAGTTTTCATGTGGAGAACCAAAAAAAGGTAATCTTCTTTTATCCTTGTTTATTTTGTGTAGAGATTATTCAGAAGTTGTATTGGTTTTTTATTGTTGAAAAACTATCTTCTCATTAATGAAAATTCTAAATTTCTTTCTATCAAATTTTGTACCTGGCTTCGTTTTGAAAAAAATTCAATCTCCTTCCGCTTTGTTTTTTCATTCCTTGGATACCATTTCTGTTTTGTCCATTTTATTTGAATTTTCAAACTCACGCACTTCCTTGTCGCACTTTGACTAATTTGGTGTTATTTGAGAAAACTTACGAACTAATATATTTTACATTTCTTATAAACTAAATACAATATTTGATGATAATTATTTTTGACATTTCTCAGTTCTTACTTTTCCACAATTTCAAATCTTTTATCTCACCATCTCTGTTCCCTGATTGGCTATTGTCATCAAGAAGTTTCTTGTTCTCCCATTGGCTATTTTTAGTTAGAACAATTTCATATACTGTATGTTTCAAGCTTATAATTTTGTTGATCACATTTAATTCAGAATGATTTTGTAAATCTAGACTTTTTTGTTGTATTTTAAACAATTATAGGTTGTAATCATTTTGACAATGTATGAAAATGATTGCATTATAGTTTTTGCATATTTTTACCTTTACAGAGGCTTCATAAAGGAAATAGAATCTCAAAAAAAAAAATATTTTTGTGGTTTATTTATGAAATTATTTCTTTTTCATCTTTAAAATATATTACTGGTCCTTCCTAACATAACAATATATATATATATATATATATATATATATATAAATTTTGTTATTGTCTGAATCTGATTTCGACTCCCATAGTTTCAAGTTATCGACTCCAATCAAGCTATTGAAAACAATGTGGATTTTATACAGTAAGACCTTGGAGTTTTTGACACTTTTGAATTATTTAAAGGAAGCTATATTTGTTGCTAATTAACTCCGTTGCGAATTATTGCAACATGTAAATACTATGGGAAGTTCTTTCAGAATGGAATCATGAACATATTTCTACGCAATATTTGGATCCAAAAATGATGTGGTTGAACCACTACCGAAAAGGAGTTTCAGCGACGGATTTCTAATTCTAATCGATGTTATAAAATCTATTTCTCATATGTAACCAAGTAACTCGTCTACATAATTATTAAAATAATAGCCTTCGGCTCCTACTTTTGAGTTGTCGAAAGAATCGTTGGTAGCTATTTTCTGGTTATTTGATTTCGGGTTAGGTATTACGTTCTGTGTTGAATAGTTCTTGTAAAAGGAAATTTCGAGATTGGTTATTATTCTCAAAATGATTCTTCTCGTATATCTTCTTAACTTTGGTTCGCGAATCCGAATTGACAGTTGGTACTGAATAAGTGTTTTTTCGATAAACGCATGTATTTGGAAACCTACTGTGCCTACGCCCTAGAGATTTCGAAGATATTTTTTTTAAACAATTATTTTTATTCGACAAAATACAATGAATTATTCGTTTCATGAAACCAATACTAAAGATAAAATTAGATTGAATCTGCGATGAGCCGTTCTCAGGGAGATGGAGCGGCAGCTTCGGCTGCGAAATCCGTTACTTGATGCAAAGCCTGCATTCGATGGCAACGGTACCGTATCATCAGGTTGATGCATGTCTCGTCTGCCATATGTGTACCAGTTTGTTTCAGTATATGTTCGGCCAATTTTGATCTGCCAAATTATATATCTTATATGTTGTTCAGATTTTCTCCCTATTGAAGGTATTGACGTTTTTTCCATGCACCTTTTATCACAAATACATGGAACACTGTATACCTATTTTTTTAATTTTATTCTTTATATATTGGTTTTGTCCAGGTTATTTCCGATATAAAGGAAGGTAACCTGTAATAGACGTCCATTGTATCTCGAAGTGGAGTGATATGATTTTACGAAGTAGAAAAACTCAAAGTCGTCTCCACAATTTAAATTGTGGAGGCGACTTTGAGTTGTTCCACTTCGTAAAATAAAGGTAGGTATTAGGAGTTTTGAACACTGTTCTTACATTGAATTCGTTGCGGATTCTTCTCAATTTTTCGAAAATACCAAGAATTTATGAAATTATATTTCTTGATATGATCTAGTACATTATTTTTTATTAAAACAATCTCATCTCTAACTTTTTTGAGTTGAGAAAATTAAATCGGATTTGTCATGAAGAGTTTCGATGACATATTTTCTGATGCTCATTTCGTGATTTGAATCGAAATGAAGATAAATATTAGTATTTTAAGAGCGATAGGTAGCTCGTGACGTAAGCATTCTCGTCATTCGTGTTTATCTCTATACCATCCAATTAACCATGATGAATGAAAGTTAATTACAAATTGGGCAGTTACAAAATAAAATAGAATATAAAATGAGATATAAAATACGATAGTATATTATAATGAGGGTATCCTCAAACGGGCATATTACTAAAAAATTCTTAGAAACGGTGTCATTCAAATTAGGTACAATATATTTGAAAAATTTATTTACATAAAAATATTATATCCAATAGTAGAATCACGATAGCACACTCAAATTATCCGGTCACCAAAATTGTAATTTTAAAAATGCCAAATCCGCCTTATTGAACATTCCGTTGAGTAATAATTAATAAAGCCTATTCTGAATATCGTGGTGAAAACAGAATTATATTATAATTATATATAATTGCTGTAATAAACAATTTGGTCCAAATACAACAAAGGAATTTATATTTTAGGGCCAATCAAGTCGAATTGAATCCAGAACAGCAATGGAAACAGAGTAATTATGTAAAAAGCAATCTTATTTATTAGTATGTCGTGTGGCATTGAATAAACTGGTGTGGTGGAATGAATACGCCTCGCATGCACTTCAAAATCGATTATTTCAAAGCTGTCTCCAAGAATGATCGAATTTTGACAAATCATGATTTCCGACCCCAAAAACCGGATAATAAATAAAAAATCTCGTCTGCCATATTAGAACCTCTATCTTGAATTCTGACATTAAAATCATAATCTGCGACCCCAAAAACCTCCAGATGGCAATTTTGAATAGATTCGGACCATCAATGATAGAACACGTCAGCCACATCGGAACCGCCATCTTAAATTCCTGAATCGGACCCTAAACACACTAAAACAGCACATTTGATGAAAACTTTCAAAAATATTTCGAAATAATTTCCATGTTTGTGAAAAATCGCATAGAACCTCGAAAAACAGTTTCCCGGTCCCCAAAAGTGTCCCAATACGCGCCTGCAGAGTGTCAGCTTAGCCAAAATCATAGTGAAACATAATCCAAATTGCTGTTACTCTGACGACTGGTCTAGTCAGAAGGCCCTTCCAGTCACAGAGAGTCATACGAATATAATTTTTTACCTATAACTGTTCTAAAGATTTCTTAATAGAAATAATCGTGTCTAGAAAGACTTTTCATTAAGTTACTGCATTCAGAGAAAAATTGTTGAGCACTAAACTCACTCCGTCACACAATACATCAAAAACAGTGCTCATATGTAATCTCTCGAATATGCATAATATAGGGACACGGACGCGTTCGGTATTTCCGCATTTTCATGTTTCGAAAACATTTGTAGATTCATAGGTAGACAAGGATTATTATTTAGTAATTCCGCTGCTAGAAGCACTAAGCACTGGTTCAAAAAAGTGCTCGGGAGCTCAATGCTTGTGAGCACAAAAGTGCTTTGAGTGCTTTCACGAGCACTAAGCACAGTGCTTTGGGACAGCTCTGCTCACCATGGCCCTAAACAAAGTTGAAATGAATACTCTTACCAAATAGTTCATGTTGAACATTCTGGAACCGGTGTTCTGTGTGTCAGATTTTTACAACCAATTGTCCGAAAGAGCGAATCCAAATTGGAATCTTCCATCACCTTGTGTTTGAGAAAGGGAGCAAAAATGATCCCCAAAACATCATCAAAGATTTTTTTTGTATCAATAATTTTCAATATTATAATAATGGTACGTAACTGATAAATTGAGAATTCGTATAGAATCTATGTAACGTATCGGCGAATTCAACATTTTGAATTAATTAAGTTTTTTGTTGGCATACTGAAAAGAATCCGCAAAATGCCACTTTAGTGGACTCAAAGTCGTCATGGCAACAGTTTGGCGGACTCTTTTTGTTTGGCGGACTTTTGTTTATTCAGGAACTTATAATTAATGTCATAAAACTAAATAAATTGATAGATTGATTGAAATTTTGTAGTGACAGCACAGGTCTTCGAATTCTTCTTTTGGAATATTTATTTCACGATGTTTCAAGTATTTGACAAACGTGTCATTGATAAACAATCGCGTGCTACATTTTAGCGCAGCTTCTTCTAGTATGGATGCTAATTGAAATATAATGTAAGATTTCTTTTGACTCACCTGCGATTCTGGGTGAGTCCAAAAATCTATGTGTGTATGTATGTGTGTCCAATCTTTACAGGAATTGCTATATTGTTATTCTCCACGAATTTTGTTCCATTTTTCTCATTTAGAAATTAATCATAATACAGTTCGAAAAAAGTTGATGTTTTTTTTTCAATTCTTCAATATTATAAAGAAACCTCAACTATTTTTTCCGGGTAAAAAACCTCAAAAAACTTGATTTTCTAAAATGACTTTTGGTATTTCTTCAAAATGTCTAGTATAGGAGTTATTTATATGATGAACAAAATTTTTCGACCAGTATCGCCAGAAAAAATCTAAAAAGGCACTGAGAAAATATGTGTCTTTTGTAAATTTAATACAAAAATTTTTAGACCTTCGCAAATGGCTTTAGCGAACATCATCTTCATATTCCGGACTCGGCTGGCGACCCGTCCTCATAAACATTCCGATTAGTCCGCTAAAGTCTCATTTCACGTAGCTGTTACATAAGCTACTTGTTTACTCAGCCGAGTCCGGAAGCCATTTGCGCATGTGTTGCATTTTTTGTATAAGCTTTTCAAATAATTGGAACATATTCTCTAGCCGTGTTAACAGATTATTTCTGACGACACTTGTGAATTTCGTTCATCATATAAATAAGTACTAACTTTTTATATATATATATATATATATATATATATATATATATATATATATATATATATATATATATATATATATAATGGAGTTTGAGTTTCTTGGGGTTTCGGTTCTTTTTGTGAATGACAATTCTTCTTTTAGGAGATAAACATTTATTTCGTCGACGTTTCGACCGTGTCCACGGTCTTCTTCAGGAACTACAAATATATTTTACGTTGACACAAAGATCCAAAATTAATGATGAAATGAACTTACCTAACAATAATTAGCTGGACCAATATTTCGAAAAAAGGAAAGTGTAAAGGCAGCAGATGATTTATTTTCCATAATTATACAATTTTTTTTCTCCTCTTCATTGTGTATAAATAACCGGGAGACTTTGTTGTTGTTCTTTTTATTAAAATCAAACGTGAGCAATCTGACAAGGAGGCTGGTTGATATGGATGTGAACTATCGTTGGAATGGTACGGTGAAGCGACTTGGGTTGTCGGTGGACGGAAGTTTATGTGGGATTCTACTTCGGTTGTTTAAATTGATAATTTCTTGCTTTTCTGGAGATATGATGTTTGTCGATTCTGTTATAGATGGCGTGATGGACGGTGAATGTAGGTGGTAGTATTGTTCAAAGTAGATTATGGTATATTTTGTTTAAGTTAGTGATGTCGGTTCTATTATTTATGCTGTTTTAGTTTTCTTTATATGAATCATTTCGAGGAATCCACGTTTTTTGGTGTTATATTCGGTAGCAAGTATTTCCGTTTGGTCGTAGTTGAAATCGTGATTTGTATAATTTTTATGATTGTTCAGGGCAGTTGATGCGGTTTTTGCATATTTATGAGATTTCAGGCGATTTTCAAGATATTGAAGGGTCTGGCCGATATAGACTTTGTTACATGTTGGTTCATCGCATGGAATTTTGTAAATTACGTGGGTCTTTTTATTTTGTGGGATTTTGGGCTTCAGTTTTGAAAAATTAGTCGACAGGGTTTTTGTGATTTTGTGGCTGACACTGATGTTATGTGGAGCTAGTATTTTCGTGATTTTTTCGGATAATCCTTTAGTGTAGGGAATGGAAATGTGAAAACTGTTGTTGGGAGTTTTGGGTAATTTTGGTTGTTGTAAAATTTATCAATGCGTGTTTTGAAAATGCTGTCGACCATGTTTTTGGGGTAGTTGTTGAGCTGTAATGCCTTTTTATCTTTTTTAATAGCTTCCGGTCTAAAAATTGGATCACTCAAGGTGATGGCACGATCTGCCCCAAGTCGCTTCACCGTACCATTCCAACGATAGTTCACATCCATATCAACCAGCCTCCTTATCAGATTGCTCACGTTTGATTTTAATAAAAAGAACAACAACAAAGTCTCCCGGTTATTTATACACAATGAAGAGGAGAACAAAAATTGTATGATTATGGAAAATAAATCATCTGCTGCCTTTACACTTTCCTTTTTTCGAAATATTGGTCCAGCTAATTATTGTTAGGTAAGTCCATTTCATCATTAATATTAGATCTTTGTGTCAACGTAAAATATATTTGTAGTTCCTGAAGAAGACCGTGGACACGGTCGAAACGTCGACGAAATAAATGTTTATCTCCTAAAAGAAGACTTGTCATTCACAAAATGAACCGAAACCCCATATATATATATATATATATATATATATATTATATATATATATATATATATATATATATATATATATATATATATATATATATATATATATATATATATATATATATGAAAGAGAGGAATATCGAGGGGACTGTTAAACAAAATGGAAGGAATTTAATATATATTTGGCATGTTTTTCTTGGGTTTTAGGTTCGTGAATATGACTTTTATAAATTAATTACAACTTTGTTTCGGGATAACATGTGTAATTTAGTTTCTACGTTTCGACGGATGGATCCTCGTCTTAATCAGGATTTAAAAAATATTACAAGTCTACAAGGTAAAAACAATGAGTTAGTAAAATTGCACAATTTAAAAACAAATAATAATTAAGGTTATTAATAATGTTAATGCCGTACCTTCAAACATGGAATTTTTTGGTTTGTTATGGTTTTTCGTTTTATATCCATAATAAGATAGTGGTTGAGTTGTTTACTTTACGATGTGCTGATATCAATTAGTTGCGCGTATGTAAGGTGGAAATGATTTATGGAGAGCTAGTGTTAGGGATATTTGTGAAAAATGTTTTGTATTGCATATTTCATTTGGTTGGGGACCTCTGTTGTTTTCGAGAGATTGTGTGCTCGGCTTGGATGGGTGGCGTTACTGTTTTCATATTAGATTGTAATAGATGCTGTTCAAGTCAGCGATTTCAGTTTTGTCGTTTACGCAGTTGGGAGGGTTTTTGATGTGAATCATCTCAAATATTTCTCTCTTCTTTTTCTTTTTTTCTGAACATAGAATGGTTGTTTTGTTATAATCGAACTAGTGGGTGTTTTTTTTTGTTTGTTGAGGGCTGTTGACGCGTTGTGTGTGTATTTGTGTAATTTTATTCTATTTTCTAATAACACATGTAATACCAAAACAAAGTTGTAATTAATTTATAAAAGTCAGATCCACGAACCTAAAACCCAAGAAAAACAAGCCAAAAATATACCCTCAGGTTCAAGAAACTACCAAAATCATATATATATATATATATATATATATATATATATATATATATATATATATATATGAAAAGCATCAAATTATAGATAGTGGCACCTATAATCTGTGAAGCTTAGACCTGTTATCGTGGAATTTTGATGACACGAAATTTCTTCTCTTCTGAGTACTCAAAACGCACTAGGAGTACGACTATCGGTGTCGTGGATTGGCCTATGCTGACATCTGTTGGTGACCTATTGATGTGCACGAAATTTCGTGTCATCAAAATACCACGATAACAGGTCTAAGCTTCACCGCACAGATTATAAGTGTCACTATCTATAATTTGATGCTTTTCACATTTTTGTACTTGCCGATAGGTATTAACTCTACGAGATATCTGATACGAATTTGAAAGAGACCACAGGCCGTCCTGATGATTGGGAAACCATGAAACAGGCTGTAGACGGATGATGACAGTCTTGTGCTAAGTGTAACAATTGTAACATTAATGGTACAATCGGAATGTCGTGTTACCGTGTTACTACATCTCCTAAAATATGCCGAATATGTTACATTTTCTATCTAGCAAGAAGCGACATCTATGAAGCAAGAATATTACTAAATAAGCGTACTCTTGAATGAAAGTTTTCTGCTTATCCATCCGGCAAAGCTTTCTACTTGTTTATTTGTTCCCAGTCTATTCGTTACCGGTCGGTTGTTTTTACAAAATTATGGAGGCAGTTGGCAGGACTATTCATTTGGGTATTACCAGCATTAACAACTGATATGATATGTCAACATATCAACGGGTGTGAAGTTATCCACAACCACAAATGTACTGCATATCGTTAATCGTTCGTACCGAAACTTGATACTTTATACTCTGATTTCAGTTAGTTTGAGTAAAGTATTCTTGTATGTGTGTATCTTTTTGAAATGGATTTGAACAGGTAATTCGCATTGGATTGTAGATTTTTTGAGTGAAATGAATGTTAACAATTTTGTAGATATTTCAAAACACTCCCAAAGAAAAATGAAGCTTCATCTAGCAAGCAAGTAGTACAAGATCAACATGTAAGGGTCGCTGAATCACTGAGTTCAGATGAAGATGAAGATATGGAGATGGAATGTGATATTGCTACAATAAATACCAGTGAAAAATCTTCAGAAGTGCAGAAACTAGAGAGTGCCAAGAGCAGTAAAAAAAACCCAAACGTAAATTCAAAACAGAATGGAAAGCAGAAAATCCAGATTTGTCACTTTGGCTCGAAAATAAAGTCAATAAGCCTTATTGTAAGTTTTGTAAAATGTGGATTCACTCATGTCAAGAGACATTCCGAGTCAGTGGGACATAAAAATAAAATACGTTTTACCAAAAGTTGTCATAAGGTAACTGATTTTGTCCACTCATCAAAAGAAAAGAAAACAATGGACAGGGTGAAAGAAGCAGAAATCAAAATGGTGATGTTCTTGGCAGAACAATTTGCCGTTTCTGTTATTGGATCATTTGCCGCAGTTTATATCATCTGTTTGTCCAGACTCGGAAATTGCCAAGCGCCTGAAATGTGGACGAAAAAAAGGAATCATTTGTTCAAAATTATTAGCCAGAGAAAATGTTAATAACGTTTTTATTGACCTTGAGCATAATAAGTACTCTCTCATTGTGGACGAAACAACGGACATCAGTAGCAAGCAAAGTTTAGCGATGGTGGTGCGATATTATAAAATAAACAAGGTTGTTGATACATTTTTGGGTTTGATTGAAGTTGAGACAGGAACAGGTGAAGGTCTCTTCAAGAGCATAAATTCGTTTTTTGAAAAAAATAACATTCCTATGGGCAACATGATAGGTTTTGCTGCAGATAACGCATCGGTCATGCAGGGTAATATGAAAGGATTGGCCACCAGATTCAGAAGTGTTTCACCTGATATTTTCATACTGGGGTGTGTGTGTGTCATTCGGTGAACTTGTGTTCTAGTGCAGCATGTAAAAAACTTCCTAAATCTGTGGAACAGCTAGCCAGAGATATTGTATCTTATTTTGCTCATAGCTCCAAAAGAATAGGACAACTGAAGGAGTGTCAAATATTTGTGAATTTGAAACCACACAGATTATTAAAACCAAGCCAAACACGCTGGCTGTCTCTCCAGGCAGTGGTTGACAGAATAATTGAGCAGTGGTCAGCACTAATGCTCTTTTTCACTAATGAGACATTTGATGAACCAACATCTTTGAATCCATCAACCATATTAACCGCACTCAAAAATGACCTTTTTAAATTATATTTCAGTTTCCTTTCATTCGTATTGGGTATTGTCAATAAAATCAATGTAGAATTTCAAAGTGAATCGCCAAAAATTCATGTATTATTAACAAGAATTTCAAGTCTCTACAAAACACTTCTTCGAAATTTTATGAAAACAAAATATTTGGAAAAATTGGAAAAGGAAGGAAAAGATGTAAGGGATGTAAAGTTTCTTCCAGATAATTATGTTGACATAGATTTAGTATATTGTGGTGCAAATTGTCAACTTATCATTTCGGAGGAAACAATATCGAAGGAAGATTTGAAAAATTTCAAAGTGAAATGTTTGTCTTTTTATATTGAGTTATGTAACCAAATAAGGGAACGTTTTCCATTTGGTGACCCGGTTTTGAAAGGTTTTACCATACTAGATCCCCAAGTTGCAATGTCTGGGAGTATAATTTCATTGGTACTCCTTATGAAACGATTTCCTTCGATTGTCACCAATTCAGAAAAGGTAGATGCAGAATGGCGTCACCTGTTGGATTGTGATGCTTTGAAGAATTTAACGGAATCTACATTCGAGGATTTTTTGAGAATTGTTTTTGAGTTGAAAGATGGCTTGAACGAATGTGTGTTTCCAAATCTTACTATATTCATTAAATGACTTCTGGCATTGCCCCATTCATCGGCTACAACAGAACGTGTTTTCAGTCAGCTGTGCCTAATCAAGTCGAAAACGAGAAATAATTTGCTCGTGGAAACATGTGAATCCCTAATCCACACCAAAGAACTTCTGGGGAATAATAAATGTTACACTTTTCAGCCTTCGGCGCAACTAGTTTCGAAAAATACTCCACAAGAGCGAAGTAAAATGTTGGCCGAAATGGAAGATGTCAGTTTTTGATTATTTTGGTTTTGTGATTTATTATTTTTTGTTCCTATTTTTGTGATATATTTTTTCTTTTTTAATGTTTGAGTGTTTCAGATTTATTTAATATTAATTATCTTGTTTTGTTTCTTCTTTCATTTTACTTTTGATGATTTGATTTGATTATTATACTTGTTAATTCAACCAGTATTTTATTACAAACAACCAACAACCCTCCAAATCACCTGTTTACTATTATTTTCTGATTTTATTTTGAAATTCCCGCCATGTTACATTATGTTACAATTTGGCCACTCGAAGTGGTACGCCTGACCGATCCTGGAGAACAACACTGGATGGTGATCTCTCTTGGATTCGTAACAGATTTCTCTTATTATCGTTATATATATATATATATATATATATATATATATTTATATACATATATATATTGTTTTGCCCTGACTACGGGGTGTTGTGAACTAACCCACCACACCTGTAATACCAGACATTATTCGTTAGGTTGGAAAAACAGTATTAAGAGCAATCGACTGTCTGAAGAGGGTCGATACTGAAACTAGGTCTGGAGCGGCTCAGATCTGAGTTCATTTCTCTTAAATACCGGAACATGGGCTGTTTATTCAGGAAATACTACCGTTCAGAAAGATTCGAACCAAACAATGATTTGATAAAATAATAATGCACTCATAAAAGTTAAGAATGTATATATATATTTAATAAAACTTCACACAATTCTCTCAATCGTCTATGGACGAATGATAGGCAACAATATTCATACAATGAAAACTAATGTACGTATTGGCAGATAATTCTGCAGTTGGCTACACAATAGAACTAATTTTACTAGAAGAACAATCTTGAAATCAATTGCTACAAACAGCTAACAATAATTCTCTTTTTGAGATCTTTGTAATCTTGAAATTATTGAGATAATTTATAGTCACATACACATTTGGAAAGGTTGAGTTTTGCCATAAACATAAATACAGAAAAACAAACATGAGACTCACCCTGTTTAACACTTATTCACTGGAGTAGTTTTAAACGGCAATTAGATTGAAAGTTATTATTATTCGTTTTCTGACTCGTCAATCGGTTATTCTAATTAATTCGCCCGGTATAGTATTATTCGCTTAATACGGCTATGGTTTTTCTAAGTGATCGTGAACCATTGAAATTGCTGAACCCCGTTGTATTATCTCTGTTTTGGAAGCTTGACGAATATAGACAATTTGTGGAAAGCTATACTGTTCACTCGTGTTTTACTAAGAGCTTCAATACTTGAGTTGAAATGGCTGAATTTTTATGTTTTCTGAAGTTCACTACACTGGTTTGGAAACTCTCATTATTATTGTAAGATACTGTAATTCGACTGACTTTTATACCGCACTTTTGAGAATGACATGTTCTCCGAATTATTTTCGTCTAATATAAGTGATTACTGAATGAGATACTGCTTTGAACTAACTTGCATTCTAACCTTACTTTGAGGTTACATATTCTTTGTTTCACTGTAGAACAACGAATCGAATTGAATGAATGAATATTGTTGACATGACACTCACGCTTTTATAAGATCGTCCACACGGGAGCTAGTAGGCGGAGCTTAGGTTGTTGTGGGTCGTAAAACTGATAACGACTTGTTTTGCTGGATATATTTATGAATTTCAGGAGTGTCATTTCCCGGTGAGTTATGAGTTGTTTACCTCCAGTAATGATGCGGGGTGGTGATACATCGCGTTATCTCGTCTTTTAACTGCTCTGTGTTTATCGACTTTGGACGTGTCAAATTTACGACGGGGTTTTGGTAATTATTTAAACTGACTTCCTTATCTCGCTGTGACTGTAACGGGTAGCAATCAATAAACTTTGTTTTGCTCTCCTAGATGAGTCATTTAAGCATTCGGTATACAATGGTTACGTCTTGGTAATTATCTTTAAATGCATTTCTGTAATTACATGGCACAACATTTCGACCCAATCCTCAAAAAAAAAGCTTTGACAAACTCAAATTTTTTTTTCGAATAACAACTCTTTCACCAACAATAAGCAAAAATGTTTTAACTTTCTGAAGTGTAATCCTATTCTAGCGACAAATTTTATAAGTCTTGCTTTGACAATTACAATAGATTACTGTTTACATCTTCTAGAGGATAATTATAATCTATCCCCAAATTTATTAACCTCACTGCTCAGTACTTAATTCTAATTTTCTTAAAAATAACATGCAAATAATCATGCAAACACACAATAAAGTCTTTTTCTTCCATGGGGTAATTTCCATACTGTAAGGGTATGTACTCGCCTTCTTCAACGAGGGGATTTTCTCACTTCTATTCCGGTGGGCATCAACTTAACTCTATCCGTTGGATCCTCTGGGAATTTTTCCTGCTACGCCGCTGGGTAAGGGTTGTAACGAAGCATTTTTTTAGAGCTCCGTTACTAAACACGGCTAAAGTATATTCAACCTAACTTTGGTACGTCCCTGCCTATTTGGGGTTTCTATTAGTTCTGGTCTGGCAAAATATTTCATTCCCTATTAGAAATTAAGGTACATACCCAAAGCTACTGGAATTCACGTCAACATCATGCATAAAACAAATTTTTTAAAAAGGGTAAAAGCTCCGGGGATAGTTTTGTAAAAAAACGAGACCGCGATGGGAAAAACCAAATCCTTTTTTGTATCAGATCCTTCAGATTTGCGGTCCATTTTCAGTTCATCGGACAAAAAACCGCACCTTTCTTACTGGGCTTTTTCGTCTAGTTTGGTCATACTTTCGGGATCTATAAAAGAGACGATGAAAATCAGCATCACCACTTGATCTTTGTTACTTGAATTCAGTGGTGATACGAAGTCCGGTAATCAGTAAAAGTGCATAGTGTGAAAAGCAGAGTTGAGTTCCAGTAGAGGTGAGGTATCCGTAAGTGGAAATAGTAAATAAGTTGTATTGGAGTTGGGTTTCTCCGTGTGCTGAAGCACTTGAGGTTTATTATTCCTACATTGAATATTGTTCGATTTGATTCAATTACGTTTCCGGGCGTTTACATATCATTATATATATTATTATTATTTCAGTTAATTAATTATCTGTCGTGGCATTTACAGTTTATTTCTGCCAAAGTATTCTTTGTTTGAGTTAATTCGTTGCCTGAGAAGTTAAATATATTTTCTGCATTATTATAATTTCTTTTATTCGAGCATTTGCCGAAACGTTTAAGTTGGTCGAAGACTACAGAGTGAAATTTGATTTATTTTTATTTTTGGGTGGTTCAATCGAACTTTTTGTGAAATCGATTGAGTGTTTAATTTAGGGTAGTATTGACATTTTAGTCAATTGTTGGTTATTTTTACGGGTAAAAATATATGATTTATTTGCCAAATTGAACAGTATAAAGTAGACCATTTTAGTTTGCGTCCCCGCGGAAAACAATTTTCACATAAGCTCTGGCAAGTGTTTTCTTTTCTTGTCAAGGAAATCTTACATAGATAGTTCTTTCAGTTGCCCGTTATTAAAATTATTGAGTTATGTTTTCAGTTATTTGAGTTCAGGAAAACGCCGAATGCAAACAACTGACGCGAATATTTACATCACTTAAATCAGTGAATTTAAATTTTCTATTGTCTTAAGTTCGGGAAAAACACCGAATTTAAGCAATTGACGTATAAACCAATTACATAACAATAATTATTGTTCCCCGTTGTCCCGATTCAGGCACTAACCAAATCGGAACATCGGACGCGATAAATGCGTTGAAAAGTTTATTTGTCCCTGAAAATACCTGCCGAGCAAAACAAAATTCACGAATTTCACGATTTATAGTTATATTCAGGAGGAAAAATTCATAATAGCGACTTGAGAAGGTGATTTGGGTAAATAAACTATTTTGATTACATCAGGGGGAAATAAGGGATTTTATAACCCGAAAATACTGTGAAGCGTTGTCGTCTGTATCCACGCCCATTTGTTAATATTGTCTAAGCTCAGGAAATCGCCGAGCATAAACAATAGGAAAAAAATAGAATTCTTGTTAACGAGAACAGTCGTAGAAGAAAAGGGCTATTTTAAGGAACAGAAACAAAATATCACAGCCGGGATTATTACCAACGTGAAGCTTAGGTAATATACAAGTGACACGTAGTATTCAAATTTTGTAAGGGTTAACAAGGGGAAATCGGGATGTTATGAGCCGCTTGCTCATAAACTTGAAAAATCACTTTCTGAGTCAGACAGACAACCGTGTTCAGGAAGAAACAGTTTTTCTTCGCTCCCAAGAGTAGGTCATTTTATACCCTAAATTGCCGGAAAATTACTGTTCATTTGGCCAGTTATATTTACCGTGAAGGTAAATATCCTTCCCATACTATTTGATAGATAGGATTATATAGGTAGCGGTATATGTATTACCCCATTTAAATGTGCCAGACCGTTTTCTTTTACACAAAAATATTTGTATCACGAAAATTGTTGTGCCCATTCTTATTGAATATACCAGTTAATTTAATACCTATTACACACTGTGTTTACATTAAAAAACAAACCCTTTCTATTTCCTATAAAGTATTGAAGTTACGCAACAGACGTAAGTGGTCAAGTTGTAGAAAAAGAAATTTGTAAAGAAAAGAAAATCAAATAAAGACATTATTTCTGTCTGTCTCTCTCTTTGGGAGACAAAAAAGCAATCGGCGTTCAGTATCCAAAATTTGTACTTAAAGCCTACAGTATTTTGTAAAGATTCAAAAAGTGTCAATATACCAGACCCCTGGACGTTCCGTATCTCCATCTGTAGCTACCCTAGTGCGTGGAGAAAACCACTATAAAATCTGGCGCCCGAGATTTGAAATAGAGAAAGGAAAGTTTTTCCTGCCTAAAATTCTGGCGTCATAAGTAACGTGATTTTCTAGGAGTTTAAGGGTTATTAAAACAAACCCTAGCAAAACACGTCACAGGGTACGTAGCAGCGGTACGGGATGAGTTGTTCCTTATCTATCTTCTCTAGACATCTGGCTTTTTGGGATTGTAAAGCCTTCCATACGATTTCGGGTCAGTGAGCCGTGATAATTTGTCTGTATCGGAGCTAGACAGATAACACAGCCTGTGTTTTCTGGTTCGGTGACAAGTGCATTCCTTGGCATAATGTCGTAAATGGTATTCGGTTTTCGGTGGTCAAACGGTGGTAATTCATTCGTTTAAAAATCTTCGTTCCTGGGACTCCTATTTGTGCGGTACCATTAACACAGGTGATTTGTTTTGTGGATGGTGTTTACTGAATTCTGTGCGGAGTGCTTGAACTTCAGCCATGCTGTGAATTCGTGATGCTCTCGATTCTGCTGGTCTCATAATTTCGTCTCGCACGACGGATTGACCACTGCTATTGCCTTCCAGAGATATTTTCTTGGGATTGAAGACAATAATAGTCCACGATATTCCTATCAAAACCTTCCATATATGCGCGGTTAGTAAATTTTATCATTATTTTTACTTAGGTACTATACAATTTTTAAACGTCGCGAAGTTCTAGTGGGAATATTCTACAAATCCGTAAACACATTTTCCGAAAATCGTGATTATATTATTTATCTGTATTATGTAACTCGGCGATTCGATATTCTATAACTGTTTCTATTTGCATTAATTTTCATAACATATCGCGTTTGTGGTTTTTATAGCCTGTAATCCGTACAGTGTTTCATTCTAGTTCTGTCGACCATTCTTCGTTTTTTCTATGACCTGTAATGGACTATATCCGTCTCAAAATAGCTTTGCTTGAATATTCCGGGGAATTGACTGTCATTATTTTACATCAGAACACTTGATAAAATTGTCTCTGTTTGCGTTTCCCGTTTTGCGTTGATTCCATTATATATTTTTTTCAGTTTGTTCCCGTACTATGATACAATCAATTTAGTTCCGTTTTTTCATTAAAGTATCGGGGCATTTCGTATTATTATTCATTCCAATTTTTACAAGTTCCTCGTAGTTATACATATGTTTTGGCAAATTAACCTTCAGGGATTTTTCAATTTTTTCTGCGTCTTTTTGCAGTCTGCTAAAACTATAAAATTTACATACTATATATACGTTCCTACATTCTGGTGCATACTGAAAATTTTCTTGTTTACTGATATCTAATTGATTGAACCAAATTTTTCATGGGTGTCTTTTGAACAGTGCCGCGTGTCATGGGTTGTGTAAGGGGGAATTTATTTTCAGAAATATTCGGTGAAATCATTCCTTGGCATAATGTCGTAAATGGTATTCGGTTTTCGGTGGTCAAACGGTGGTAATTCATTCGTTTAAAAATCTTCGTTCCTGGGACTCCTATTTGTGCGGTACCATTAACACAGGTGATTTGTTTTGTGAATGGTGTTTACTGAATTCTGTGCGGAGTGCTTGAACTTCAGCCATGCTGTGAATTCGTGATGCTCTCGATTCTGCTGGTCTCATAATTTCGTCTCGCACGACGGATTGACCACTGCTATTGCCTTCCAGAGATATTTTCTTGGGATTGAAGACAATAATAGTCCACGATATTCCTATCAAAACCTTCCATATATGTGCGGTTAGTAAATTTTATCATTATTTTTACTTAGGTACTATACAATTTTTTTAAACGTCGCGAAGTTCTAGTGGGAATATTCTACAAATCCGTAAACACATTTTCCGAAAATCGTGATTATATTATTTATCTGTATTATGTAACTCGGCGATTCGATATTCTATAACTGTTTCTATTTGCATTAATTTTCATAACATATCGCGTTTGTGGTTTTTATAGCCTGTAATCCGTACAGTGTTTCATTCTAGTTCTGTCGACCATTCTTCGTTTTTTCTATGACCTGTAATGGACTATATCCGTCTCAAAATAGCTTTGCTTGAATATTCCGGGGAATTTACTGTCATTATTTTACATCAGAACACTTGATAAAATTGTCTCTGTTTGCGTTTCCCGTTTTGCGTTGATTCCTTATATATTTTTTTTTTTTTTTATTTCATACTATATATACGTTCCTACATTCTGGTGCATACTGAAAATTTTCTTGTTTACTGATATCTAATTGATTGAACCAAATTTTTCATGGGTGTCTTTTGAACAGTGCCGCGTGTCATGGGTTGTGTAAGGGGGAATTTATTTTCAGAAATGTTTTCTTCATTTTCTTTGGACATTTCCTTTGGCTGACATTTTCCTATATTTTCGGCATTAACTATTGGTAATTCATCTGGCATATTTTCTTGAGTTTGAACTAAAACTTGATCTAATTTTACCTCATTTTCTTGTGTCGCTTGTCGAACGCTTCCATTCATATACTTGTTGAATCGATCAGCGTTTATTATTTGACTCTCTGTTTCTCCCACGGGTTGGATTTCAAAATTAACGTGCGATGTCTTTTTTAAATTAGATTTTCCTTTCTGTCTGGCTAAAGTTCTAATCTTTTTCACTTCGGGGTTTATTTCTTTCTTTACTTTCGTATCTATATTAAAATCTTCTCCTATGCTTCGTTTTCTCGGCGTTAAAAATCAATTTTCTGCAATACTTCGTAATTTCGTATCTTCGGAGTTCACTATACTTTTTGCTTGAACTTTACATACATTCAAAAATCTGGGCGGTAGAATTTTGTCCTTAGGCAAGACATTTTCATCCTTGTGATTTACGACTGTAGAAAATCTTATCTTTGGCGACTGTTATTCCTAGGTGCTTGGCAGATTCCAACTTCCTGGTGGATAGAGCATCCCCCTTGGGTGATTTGTATCTATCTCTCAAACTATCTTCCAATGATTTCCTATTTTTTACATCGATCACCTTCCCTTGATTCCTTGATGCATTAACTGTTGCAATTTCCGTTCTTCCTGAATATGTCTGGCTACTTTCGGGAATATTTTCACTTTCAAAAGCTTTCATACCAACTTTTTCCATTTTCTGACTATAATTTTCTTCATCCTCGTTGTAGTGCTGTATGGGCAATGTTCCGTTACATCTCTCCGTTCCTTCAGGCAGGAAATGCTCGTACCTATACGTATGCATTCCCACTTGTCGACTGTCACGTGTGAATATCGGTCCTAATGTACAGGGTGCGTCGGTTTTTCCATTTTCCATATGTGGCACTTTTCTAAATTCATCTCTTCTCTCTTGTTGCTCGTTTAAACGCATGTTTCGCTTTTCTCTTGTTCCAGACGATTTTCCATATTCTTCAATTTCAACTATTTCTTTGCAGACTAGCGTCTCCTTTAAATCACCAGTCGCTGACATCTTTGAAACTGTTTTTTCTAAACCTGGTGTCACAATTAAATCACCTGTCCCTGATATCTCTATTTGATTCGAGTCTGCAAGTCTCGTTTCATGGCATGACACTCTGTTTAAGAACACTTCGCGGATTGATTTGGGCGCGCTTTCCTTCTTCAATCCTTTTTCTCCAGAATTCATCCAATCATTCATCCTGATCGTGACATCTCTCAATCGTTTTTCTACTTCTTCAAATCTATTTTGCAACTTCCTCTGTTCGTCATCCCGATTCGTTTGGCATATGTGTTGGATTTTTTTCTTCAACTCGATACTTTCCCCTAATAAATACATTTGATTTTTGCTCCAATCAATTTGCACGTTATATTTTCGTAAAAAATCTAATCCCAGTGTTATTTCAGTACTACGGTGTTCATTTTCAACTATTAAAAATTCATGTTCCAGAACTTTTCCTTCCTTTACTTTGATTGGCAATATAACCGAGCCAATATAATGAGTGAAATTTCCTTGTCCATTTCTGAGGTGATACGACAAATCATAATTTAATTTCATACCTCTAACAATATTTATATGAACCACTGATACTTGAGATCTCATATCTATGGATATATGTCTCAAAATTCCTGCTATTTCTAAATTAATTACATTTTTCTGTTCATCGTCGATTAGTATATTTTCCTCTTGCCTCTCACTATCTAAATAGTCGTTTTTGTAGCCTTCATCTGAGGCTTGTTGAAAGCTGCCATTCCATTTAAAATTCCTGTTATATTTTGACCTTTTTCCATCTTTTTCCATTTTCTGTCATTTCCATAACTATTTCCTGTTTGCTTTTTATAATTTATTTTCCTAAAATTTCGATAACCATTTCCTGTTCTTCCATTTTTATTTTTTCTTTTTTTTTTTTCATATTTTATTTTTTCCTTAGCGTAGTTGGAAAACCATTTTCCTGAATCATTTGATCTCTTATTTTGAAAACTATTTCTACCTTTTTGTTAAATTGTTCACAATATTATATTCGCATTGAAAGTTCTGAAAGTCATATTCGGTGTATTCGTAATTTGCTCAATTAATTCTTCTTTTTCTGCTAATGTGATGGCTTCTTCTAATTCAATTCAATTTTTATTTAATCCATAGAGCTGTGAGGCTATCGGACAAGTCAGATATAAACAAGGTTTACATAAAGTGTATAAGATAAACTGACAGGACTTTCAGATAAAACTTTTTTTCTAACAGGATCTAACAATCCAATGGCAAATTGAACCAAAATATCCTGCTCGTATTTTTGCTCTAATACATTGTCAATTCTATTATTTCCTGTGAGGTGCCTTATCTTTGATGCACATATTTTTAATCTTATCAAAAAATTCCTAACTGATTCATTCGTTTTCTGATAACAATTCAAAAATTATTTTTGTGCTTCTCCAGGTAATTTTAATTTGCTAAACTGCTTCAATAATTCCTTTTTAATTAATTGCCAGTTGTCGGTATTTTGTAAACTATATTCTGCTTCAATAAATAATCTAGCGATGCCTTTCAGTTTTAATCTAACTATAGAACTTATTTGACTGTCTGTCCATTTTGCTACAGCTGCCAAATCCTCAATTTCACGAATAAAATCTTTGATTTCTGTGGTACCATTATAAAAAGGAATATTATCCAAAGTGATACTAATTTGCGGTTCATACCTAACCCTCGGCACTGTTGTCTGAGTTTCCATGATTTAATTATTTCAATAAAAATCTCCATTGATTGAAAATAAAACTTCAATTGCCTTTTCGAATACTTCCTGAGTTTTTGATCGGTATAAACGCTATATATATTTATTTTCTCAATATCGTGCTTGCAAAATAACAACGATATTATACTAAACTATTTTCACAATTTTTCTACTCATTTACTTCTGTTCAAATTAGTTTTTTTTTCCACTGACACTTATTTGTAAAAAAAAATAAAAATAAAATATTTATTAAAAAAAATTCAAATTCAATTTTTGTTTGACACTTTTTTTTTTCTGTGGAAAATATCATATATGCGTTAATGTACTTCCTCAATTATTACTCGCACACCTGACATCAATTGTTTTGCCCTGACTACGGGGTGTTGTGAACTAACCCACCACACCTGTAATACCAGACATTATTCGTTAGGTTGGAAAAACAGTATTAAGAGCAATCGACTGTCTGAAGAGGGTCGATACTGAAACTAGGTCTGGAGCGGCTCAGATCTGAGTTCATTTCTCTTAAATACCGGAACATGGGCTGTTTATTCAGGAAATACTACCGTTCAGAAAGATTCGAACCAAACAATGATTTGATAAAATAATAATGCACTCATAAAAGTTAAGAATGTATATATATATTTAATAAAACTTCACACAATTCTCTCAATCGTCTATGGACGAATGATAGGCAACAATATTCATACAATGAAAACTAATGTAGCGTATTGGCAGATAATTCTGCAGTTGGCTACACAATAGAACTAATTTTACTAGAAGAACAATCTTGAAATCAATTGCTACAAACAGCTAACAATAATTCTCTTTTTGAGATCTTTGTAATCTTGAAATTATTGAGATAATTTATAGTCACATACACATTTGGAAAGGTTGAGTTTTGCCATAAACATAAATACAGAAAAACAAACATGAGACTCACCCTGTTTAACACTTATTCACTGGAGTAGTTTTAAACGGCAATTAGATTGAAAGTTATTATTATTCGTTTTCTGACTCGTCAATCGGTTATTCTAATTAATTCGCCCGGTATAGTATTATTCGCTTAATACGGCTATGGTTTTTCTAAGTGATCGTGAACCATTGAAATTGCTGAACCCCGTTGTATTATCTCTGTTTTGGAAGCTTGACGAATATAGACAATTTGTGGAAAGCTATACTGTTCACTCGTGTTTTTACTAAGAGCTTCAATACTTGAGTTGAAATGGCTGAATTTTTATGTTTTCTGAAGTTCACTACACTGGTTTGGAAACTCTCATTATTATTGTAAGATACTGTAATTCGACTGACTTTTATACCGCACTTTTGAGAATGACATGTTCTCCGAATTATTTTCGTCTAATATAAGTGATTACTGAATGAGATACTGCTTTGAACTAACTTGCATTCTAACCTTACTTTGAGGTTACATATTCTTTGTTTCACTGTAGAACAACGAATCGAATTGAATGAATGAATATTGTTGACATGAACTCACGCTTTTATAAGATCGTCCACACGGGAGCTAGTAGGCGGAGCTTAGGTTGTTGTGGGTCGTAAAACTGATAACGACTTGTTTTGCTGGATATATTTATGAATTTCAGGAGTGTCATTTCCCGGTGAGTTATGAGTTGTTTACCTCCAGTAATGATGCGGGGTGGTGATACATCGCGTTATCTCGTCTTTTAACTGCTCTGTGTTTATCGACTTTGGACGTGTCAAATTTACGACGGGGTTTTGGTAATTATTTAAACTGACTTTTTTTTTTATTTTAGCATTTTACAGGGTACTTTGCAATATTTAAATGCATTTCTGTAATTACATGGCACAACAATATATATATGTATATATATATATATACATATATATATATATATATATATATATATATATATATATATATATATATATCGTAATATCGAGGGGACTGTTAAAAACAAAATGGAAGGAATTTAATGGACATAGCCCTCAGAGAAAAGAGCTAACCGTAGACACGTGTTTCGGGCTCTCGGCCCTCATCAGTACGGTGGAGAAGTGCAAGGATGAACAACACAAATGAGCGGCTGGCTTCTGTTTGTCGACTCCGTTGATTTGTCGTTTTCTTTTTTTTTTTCTTTTTTTTTTTTTTTTGTTCTGGTTCCCACGAAAAGGGATATCCTGTAATGTTCAGAGAACATCGTGGGAACCAAGGGAAAGAAGGTAGGAGTTGGTGTTCTTCTTAAATTTCTGGAGGTTGTATGCCTCGGGGAACACCTCCCTAGGAATGAGTTCCAAAGCCTCGCTGTTCGTTGGATGAACGAGTCTTTGGAAAGTGATGTTCTGCAGGTCTCCAAAGTGACCACGAAGGGGTGTGATGACTGAACTTGACAAGTTAGTCTCGAAGAGACTGCCAAAGCAGGAACGATTGTTGATATTTCAGAAGAGCATCGCCCATGAAAATATCTATAAAATAGAGACAAATCGCCAACTTTTCTACGGTGTTCCAGACAAGTGAGCGAGTTTGTAAGCGAGGCATCACTGACGAGACGAATTGCCCTTTTTTGGACAGAATCCAATAGCCTCAGGATATGTTTAGGCGCCGCGCTCCAAATATGGGAACAGTATTCCAGGACAGGTCGGATCTGTGCCTTATAGATCATAAGCAGCTGAGTGGGGGTGAAATAGCTCTTGGCACGAAACAAAACCAAGTTTTGGGATGCACTTTTGGCAATGGACCTCACGTGATTTTCCCAGGAAAGGTTATTGCTGATAGTAATACCAAGCATCGATATGGATGACTTCAGTGGTATGGTTACTCCTGACAAAGTTATGTTAGGCACAGTGAGATCGGCTTTTCTAGAGAAAAGACATGCTTGTGTTTTGTTTGCATTGAATTCTACCAAGTTATTAGATCCCCACTCGAGAATTGTTGCTAAGTCCATATTTATATTATTAACATTTCTTTCTCGTTCATTTCTGGTTTCGCGGGCTGATATAGGGGCCCTGGAAGAGAAAGCGGTATGGAGGGTACTATCATCGGCAAAGCTGTGTACTGGACATGAAGTTGCTTTCAACAGGTCGTTGATGTGAAGTAGAAATAGTGTTGGTGGGAGAATAGATCCTTGCGGAACACCAGCATTTATGAGTAGAGTGTCAGATGAAACTCCATCGACCACTACATGGAGAGACCTGTTTGGGAGAAAACTAGCAAGCAGATAACACAGCTGAGGGGGCAAGCCATAAGACGGAAGCTTGGCGAGGAGTTCCTGGTGCCAAACTCGATCAAACGCCGGCTAAAGTTTCTCCATACTTTTCAATAGATAGCTGCCATATATGTGAGACGTAAGCGAACAGGTCACCAGTTGATCTCTGATGGCGGAAGCCATATTGCCTATCGTTGACAATTCCTGAGTCTTCCAGATATTTCATGAGCTCGATGTTGATGGCTTTTTCCATGACCTTTGAAATAATAGATAGCAGTGCGATGGGTCTGTAGTTGCTAGGTAGGGCCTTTTTGCCTTTTTTAGGGACTGGCTGTGCTCTTGCAATTTTCCAATTGGACGGAAATACCCCCAAATTGTAAGAGTGGTTGAACAACTTGCGAAGAACAGGTGTTAGTTCGGGGGCACATTTCTTGAGAACAATCGGCGGGATTCCGTCAGATCCACAGGCTTTGTTGGTGTTGAGACCCAGCAAAATCTTTCTGATAGTACGTTGACGAAAGGTGATCTCGGGCATGTGACTGTCAATAGGTGTTATGTTCGGGGGTTGTTTTCCCGATGAATCCAGAGTGGAATTTCCAGCAAATAGGTGCGCAAAGATATTGGCTTTTTCCTGGGCAGTCGTTGCTAGTGTTCCATCTTCTTTGGTTAGAGGAGAAAATGAGCTGGAAGTGAAGTTTCTTCCCACAGCTTTGGCGAAAGACCAAAATGAACGGGATCCGTTAGGACATTCAGCAAGTTTTGATCTTATTTTGGCATTGTGGGCATCTTTTGAGCATTCTATTGTCTCTTTGCATATGCCTCTAGCCTCGACATATGCTGCTCTGGTCTCAGGGCCCGGATTTTTTAGCCATCGATGGTATGCTGCCTGTTTAGAAGCCACAGCTCTAGAGCAGTTTCTGTTAAACCAGGTCTTATCGGATGATGTTCTTCTTTCGGTATTCGGTATGTAAGTTTGCATCCCCAACATGATGATTTCAGAAATTGTCTCAGCACATCGTGTTGGATCTACTGAAGAGAAACAAACTCTCTTCCATGGAAACGCTGAGAAAAACATACGAAGACCTTCCCAGTCGGCCGAATTGTAATGCCACATGAGACGGGGTGGTATTGTGCAGCTCGATGGTAAATGGAAAGAGCATGTTGTGGAGATGAGGGTGTGATCAGAGTTTCCAAGTGGGGCACAAACTTCTATTCTATACGGGTCAGGATTGGTGGTGAGGAAAAGATCTAGTGTATTGGCAGACTGGTTGTTGACATCAGGGATGCGGGTTGGTAGCTCGACCAGTTGTTCTAGACCATGAGTGATGGCGAAGGCCTCGGTTTGGTATCAGATAGCTTGAACCACATCACATCAAAGTCTTTCGGTTCCAAACTCTCTTCACGCTGGCATGAAAGGTTAGCCTTAGCGTGAAGGCAGACTCCACCTTTGAACCTGAATCGAGAATGGAGTTCGTAACCAGGACAAAGCATATGGACCTTGTTGGTGGACGAGTTTACTTGTGTTTCTGTTAGAGCCAGAATATCCGGTTTTTTCGTCTGTAGGTGATGGTGGACGTCATTGATGTTCTTGTTGAGTCCGCGGATGTTGCAAAAATTAATCTTTAATGTTGAGTCCCCTCGAGTACCTCTCGCCCGGAAATCCGACCAAGTGTGCACTTCTCCACCGTACTGATGAGGGCCGAGAGCCCGAAACACGTGTCTACGGTTAGCACTTTTCTCTGAGGGCTATGTCCATTAAATTCCTTCCATTATATATATATATATATATATATATATATATATATATGTATTTATATACATATATATATATATATATATATATATATATAAAGTTAGTACTTATTTATATGATGAACGAAATTCACAAGTGTCGACAGAAAAAATCTGTTAACACAGCTAGAGAATATGTATCTGTTCCAATTATTTGAAAATCATATACAAAAAAAATGAATGCAACACATACGCAAATGGCTTCGGCTGAGTAAACACGTAGTTTATGTAACAGATACGTAAAATGATACTTTAGCGGGCTAATCGAAATATTTGCGAGGACGAGTCGCCAGCCGAGCCCGGAATATGAAATTGATGTTTGCTAAAGCCATTTGCGAAGGTCTTGCATACAAAAATTTTTGTATTACATTTACAAATGACACACATTTTCCCAGTGCCTTTTTAGATTTTTTTCTAACGATACTATTCGAAAATTTTGTTCATCATATAAATAACTCCTATACTAGACATTTTGAAGAAATACTGAAAGACATTTTAGAAAATGAAGTTTCCCGGAAAAAACTGTTGAGTTTTTTTAGAATATTGAAGAATACCATCCAATTAACCATGATAATTGAAAGTTAATTACAAAGTGGGCTGTTGCGATATAAAATACGATATAAAATGAGATATAAAATACGATAGAAGTATATTATAATGAGGGTATCCTCAAGCCTATTATTGAAACATTCTGAGAAGCAATGTCATTCAAATTAGGTAGAATATCTTTAAAAAGTTTATTTACATGAAAATATTATTTCTAAGAGTAGATCACGATAGCTCAATGAAATTATTGAACATTCTTTGAGCAATAATTAATAAAGCCTATACTGATTAGCATGGTGAAAACAGAATGAATACATATTCATTTTTAACGTCTCCAGATTTCGATGGAATAGATGCCTCTTAATTCAAATTAACAAATGAGTACCAAAAATGTGTCTACAAAATTCTTTCGAAATTAGCCCACATATATCAACACAAACGGACTGGGGCATATATGGCGGACTGGAACAATACGAAAATTACCATGCAGGAACCAAATGACATGAGAAGAAATCAAACGGCCTGCTTTTGTTAAAAAGAAATGCTGCGTACTATCTATCTTACCATCAGAGCTGTGCCTTTAAAAATGGTAAAAAGTGAAAAAAAATTGGAAAAGGAACAGAATATAATAAAAATGGAAGGAAAAATAATTTACGGGCGATCTGAGGTCGGGAAGTGGAAGGGGGTGAGTTTTTAAGGGTAAAAAACGGTTAATCTCGATTTCCGGCCAAACTACAAGTCCTATGGCAAAAAAGTTAAAGTTGTAGGTAAAAAAAAGATCTACAACTTTTGTATTCACACTTTTTTCACATAACCTCAAAATTTATGTAAAAAATTGAAATAACCAAGTTTTAGATTTTTATTTTTATCTTTTACAAAAAAAAAATTTTCACGAAATTTGGTGAAAACTTACCTTTTTATGTCCCAAACACACTGTAATTTATTTAATTTGAAATATTTATTTTTTTCACCTTATTTTGACTTAATATCGAAAAACCACCCTAATTTTCAATCGAAAATTCTCGCGTCAAAATATCAGCTTTTTTCAAAAAGTCGGTGGGCTTTTTATTCGTTGAAATCTCTACTTTCTGATGGTGAAAAAAAAAACATCACTATGGTAAATTTTCTCAGAAAATGCAAAGAAATAACAGGTAGTAAGGCCCAGACCCTCCTAGCCCCTTCCCCACTTCTCTATGAAATACCTTTTGATGGGCTAAAATTTTCCGTAGGTCACTCAGGTATATGAGTTATCTTAAAATAGCAATGAATAGGCATCTACGCATATAATTTAAAGAAGATTCTACAACTTTCTCAAAATATTGTAGATGTCTTTTTAAATTCGGATTCGAGTTATTTTCGTTTCTTTGCATTTCTGATAACATTTACCATAGTAATGTATTTTTTTTTCACCATCAGAAAGTAGAGATTTCAACGAATAAAAAGCCCACCGACTTTTAAAAAAAGCTGATATTTTGACGCGAGAATTTTCGATTGAAAATTAGGGTGGTTTTTCGATATTAAGTCAAAATAAGGTGAAAAAATAAATATTTCAAATCAAATAAATTACAGTGTGTTTGGGACATAAAAAGGTAAGTTTTCACCAAATTTCGTGGTTTTTTTTTGTAAAAGATAATAAAAAACCAAAAAATATCAAAAATGTCATTTTGCGCAAAAACTCTACATTCGCGGAAACTGAAGAATAAAAAAACCTATATGATGCGGACTTCAACGGTGACAATGAATATATATATATATATATATATATATATATATATATATATATATATATATATATATATATATATATATATGTATATATATATATATATTTTCGTTCAAATGAGCAGATCTACAGACACCGGGACAGATGAAACTAAAAATAAAAGCTCGTAAAGAAATATTCGACCCCAAAAACCCCCACATACCAATTTTGAATAGAATCGGACCATAATCACAAAACTCGTTCGCCATTTTGGAGCCGTCATGTGGAATTTTTGAATTTTGACAAAAAAATCATAATCTCCGACCTTAAAAACCCCTAAATACCTAACCAAAATTGCATAATGCATTGTCACTGGAACTATGTACATCTGCCATATTTCAAATCTAGCGGACGATTAGAAGTGGGTCAAATTTAACTTGCAAGATTTGATTACAGACAGACACACAGACAGAAACACAGACAGACAGATGAAACTAAAAATAAAAGCTTGTAAAAAAAAATCTTCGACCCCAAAAACCCTCACATACCAATTTTGAATAGAATCGGAGCATAATCACAAAACTCGTCCGCCACGTTGAATTTTTAAATTTTGACAATAAATCATAATCTCCGACCACGAAAACCCCTAGATACCAAATTTGAATAGAAACGGACCATAATCACAAAAATTTCATAATGCATTGTCACCGGAATTATGTACACCTGCCAAATTTCAAAGCAATCGGACGATTAGAAGTGGGTTAAATTTAACACACAGTCAGACAGACACACAGACAGACAGACACCGGGACAGGAGAAACTAAATAAAAGCTTGTAGAAGTATTTCAACTTCTTTTGTATTTCAACGAATATTCCAGCAAGTTCATAAATCATACCTTCCTACCAAACGTTTAATACCGTACGAATACGGTATTTGAATTGCTCCATTGCCCACTAATGAGTCGAACAAATTCAAATATCATAGGCTAATAACAGATGGTTAAGATGCACAGGAATTCAGCGTTATGTAAGTATTCGGAATATTTTTCCACTTGAAAATAACATGGGGATTGAGATTGGATCGAGAAAAAATGCAACAGAAGGATTCACCTATATCAAAATGTGCGTATAATGGGGTATTATTTGCGTAAATGTAGAGAAGATCGGTGTTGAATATAATATTTATTATAATAGTACCTCAGTTTGATTAAATCAAATTATAATTTCGTTTCATGTATATTATTATCAAAAGCGATTGATTTATTTAAGTATTTTGCGACAATCACTTTTCTTGAGGAAAAATACACAATAATGAAAATATAAATGAAGGTGCTGATGATTATATTGAAGTGAAGGAATTGATATAAATGTTCGGGACGTTTTATTCGTTTTCCCTCCATAACGAATTGGAATCTAATGCCTCGAGAGAATGAAAACATGTTTATGTATTACCACCATAATATCTGAAAAACATAATCATCCTTCGAATGTCGAATCAGCGACAGCTTGTCAATGTTGCGCCATAGTCACCGTTGGAAATATGCACGAGGCCGCTTCAATATTTACATTCTTCGAATATTTTGCATCTCTTGTTTATCCTGGGTAGAAAATAAAAAGTATTTTGGCAAGTTTTAGAAAAGACAGTTTGTGGGGGTCCTTTTGTCTCTTTTTAATATTCTAATATGATGCGCGCTCTGCTTGTTCTGTTCGTTCGCGGTAAAATGTTCAAGTCGGGACGCACCTTAAGGTTTCGAATGCTTTTTCTGAATTCCCATCTCTTATAAGCTTTTGTTACGGATTTATTCATAAGACTCATCGAAATGACTTTCCCATCGACCACACCACCTCTATATCTCCATTAATACTTTATTCTCATTTATTCTTTTTCACTAAACGGATATCAGACGACAGACGATTAATACTCATTTTTATAATGTCTTCGGCTTCATTCCACAAAATTAAGATTAGATAACATTGTGAATCCCATGACAGATATATGGTAGGTTATGCAACATTGATAAGAAACGTTCATGTTACACCTATTTGTATTCATACTTTATCCCACGGAAATTGTTGTCTTTGGGACGAACACGAAAGTGATGAATTTATCTTGAGTTAATAATATATGGAATATCAAAGTACTTAAAACTTATAACTCTATGGAAGTGTATGAAAATTTGATATGAAATCGGGTTTGAAGTACATTGTAGGAGAACAACTCAATAAATGAGAATTATATAGTTCCACGATTTGATTCTCTTAAATCTCCATACACTTCATTAATTAAAATAATGTAATGAATTTTTGACAATTAACATAGCTTGATATCCACAGAGTATACATTTCATGTTTCCAGACCTTAGATTAGATCCTTTTTCTGATTTGTGTTTCAACCGGAATGTATTTTTATTGCGTTTTATTCGCAATGTTCTTTCTATGTTTCTCGTTACATGACAGAAATATTGATCCGCTGCAAGTGTGATCTATTCACATAACGTAGTCAAATAAATCATCTATCTATCTATGAAAGTAGTTGGAACATATTTATACATCATTTGAAAATGGGATAGCAAAAGTTCCGAAATTAGTTCTCAGACAATTTTATGCAAATTGGTTTGAAGCAAAAATCAAATTGAAGGTTTTTGCTTACGAGGAAACTACGTTTTAAAGATCAACCGCAAAGGAAATAAAAAAAGAGAAAAACTTCGATCGCGTTGGATGAATTGTGCCACAATTACTTGAACAATGTATCAGAATGTTCAAACGGCATTGATATTGCTTTAGTAGATTTTAGAATTATCAGATACCATAATTTGGTCGAATAAAACTGGATCATTCAAGAATAAATTCACGAAGAAATGGTCACAAAACGAATGAGATGTTTCATCACATATTGGTCGATTTGAACTCCAAGCATCAATACAGTAAATTACCAATTTTCAGATGGGAATTGGAAAGTACGATTTATATTGGTTTCTGAAAGTATATATTCATCGTATTTCCGGTTGAAAGTCATTTCGAATCCATTTCAATTGCAGTATACTACTGACTATCGAATCATAGGATTGGTATGCTCCATTCGAATCAGTCTCATAATAGAAAGTCAATAAGTACCATATTGTTGGAATTCAAAATATATAAATCATACAGACCGTGTAATTTATGATTTATATCTTAGTCGAAAATATTTTATTCGTTCTCATTACCTAGGTTGTTAACTCAATACTGGATTTCCTCTTGAGTTTGAGGAGTGCCAAAGTTGCATCCAGAAGGCAATATTCGTGGGCGGGTTCACTGTCGAGCCTCCAGATTCCGTTTAATGTCTTTTCATTTGAAAGCAAAAGCCGATTCCTTATATATGATTGGCCTAGAAAATAATCTTGATTTTCGAATTATTAAAATGATCAAAGATGGTATTTTTTTATAAACTATCTTCTAGAATTATATAATCCATGGACAATATAATTGCAATCCCAAATCAAATGGAGCCCCCACTTTTATCGCTTCCCCGATCAAAATTCAGTAGTTACAAAACTTATCAAGATTAATCTCAACTTTTATTAATCTGTTTGTTAGTATAATACCAATAGTTTTTGCATTAAAGGGGTGTATCGTTCCTAAATTAATTATTGCAATCTCTGGAATCCATACTGGCGAATAGTAACTAAACTATTATCTATGAGACCGAACAGTTACATCGCACAAGGAATTTAATATATCCCAACAACTCACTTTCATATAGAAATCCATTCTGCAAAATATTTACCTACCACCCTTTTGATAAATTGATTAACTGATGAATCAATACTGCTCCGATAACCCGTTCCCTCAGAGGTCAAATGGTTGGTTTTTGGGTGTTGCAGGTAGTCAATACTTTGAGTGCGATAAAACTAAATGCTTCCTGAAGCGAAACTGACAAATCCTACTCACCTACAAGTCCACCTTCGTGATCTCTGGGCAATTCGTGACGTACTCTGGATGTACGATATACGGAAGCTAACGGAAGAGAGCGGAGGCGAATTTCTGGTGCCAAGTGAGTAAACCACTACAGAAAAATTCTGGTCTTCAAATCTGAAGGTTGAATCGTCGTGCAAGGGACTCGTCATTCGTAAAAATATTACAAATGTTAAAAATGTCGACAGTTTTCCTCGGAATACGGATGGATTTAAACGGTATCGACAAATGAAAACGGACAATACACAAAAATCTGAACAAAAATATAAAAAGTCATAAGAAATCACCACCCAGATTATAAAACTAGAGTTGACCAAAAGCAGCAGACGTGTTGTCAAAATAACCCCAAACGACAAGTTATCCACCACTCTAGCAAATATCAAAGATAATTAGAAAATATTTAAAAGGAGAAGAACCGGACAAGAACAACCTAATCGTAGGCCAATACGGTGAAGCAGCAACTATAATTCTGAAAATGATGCATTTTCCTCACAAAGGCATAAATAAATTCACATGGGTTCTGCCAACCAAAGAATTACCCTCTATATTTGATTGTTTCTTCCGAAAACAAAACTCAGCACCTGAAACCACAGACTTGAAGGTATAACATAGTTTGGAATGCGAATCAGATCACAACTTTGTTATGCCTATAGAGTTATGATAAAACTATAGATGAACAAATCACAATAAAACCAGAAGAAGGAAAACTGCAAAACCCAGATAAATACAAATAGAATCAACATACTGACGAAAATGATTTAATAGACTTGTTAGAAAAAATCCCGAGACTACGGCTCCTCTTAGGAGATTTTAACTGTCATAATCCATTATGGGGGGCTTATCACATCAGCCCCAGAAGTAGGATGCTTCAGAACTTGATTCATAACTGCTGTGTACTCAATGATGGCAGCAACACCAGATTAAATGCAGCTACTAGAGAATCGTCTGCACATATGGCAGTGATCATCACCCCCTGCGAAGAACTTACTTGGTAGCACAAGACCACAACCAAAATATCAGTACAAAATGGAAATTAAAATCGGCGAAGTCTTCAAGAAAGAAATTGACAAAAACAAATGCATTCACAATAATATCGAACACACTCTTGAGAACTTCATGAAAATAATAATCGAAAGTGTAGAAATCTCTATTGGAAAAACTAAACATATGAAAGACCATAATCTGGTATCATGATGGAATCATGAATGTGTCGTTTCCATTCTGGCAAGTAAAACCGTATTAAATGAAGAAACCCGTATCGAATTCAAAAGACTCAAGGCTAAAGCCACATTACCTATCAACAAGTCGAGGAAACACTCTTGGAGCATTAATAGTTCTACTCCCATATCCAATGTATGGAAAAAAGTTAAAAAAATCAGGTATGAATCCGTACCATAATATATCTGGGCTAAAAATTAGAGGAAAAACTATCACAAATAGGAAAGAAATAGCCGAGGTATTTGCACAAACATGTGAAAATAATTCTAGCAATTCCAATTTCAACTCAACTTTCTTGCAGTATAGAAGAGCTAAAGAAGTAGAAACCATAGATACATCTGGAGAGTATGATGACCCTCTGAATCTGCCAGACAAGAACTCGATAATATACTTGACGAACTGAAGAAAACTTCAGCAGGTCCGGATGACACCCCTTCTATACTCCTGAAAAACTCACCTGAAACTGCAATAAGCCAACTTTTATAAATTTTCAACATCATTTGGTTGGACCAATACTTGTTTCCATAAAATGGACAGAAGCTACGATCATGCCAATATTGAAACCAGGCAAAGCTCGATGTTATCCAGAATCTTACAGACCTATATCACTAACTTGTGTTATGGGTGAAATGTTAGAAAAAAAAAACAAATAAATGGCTCTTGTAGATATTGGAAAATAAAAATCTTATAAACTCCGAACAAAATTATTTTTGGCCTCACCGCTCTCTGATCGACATCATAGATTTAGAAAACGACGTACATAAAGCTCTAGCTACCAAACAGAAATGCTTTACTTTATTTTTCGATATTAAAAGAGCTTTCAATATTGCTTGGAAACATAATATCTTGAAAAAATTTAGTCACTGGATATAAAAGGAAATAGCTGAGCATACATAAAGATTTTTCTGAGCAACAGATCATTTCAGGTCAGAGTAAACGATACCCTATAAAAATATATGTCCAAGAAAATGTATCAGTGATCAGTCCAACCTTATCCATGGTAGCTATCAACGATATCTTAAACGGTCTGAAGAAACCTGTGAAAGCCAGATTCTATGCAGATGAACACATGTTTATTTAGCAATACTGATATGAACGATGTTCCAAGGATTCAACTATAACAAAACTGAATTGAAAGAAACTCATATCAAATATGGTACTTTTGAGTAATGGGAGACTCAACCTACTGAAAGCAAATAAAAACTCGGGATCTGATCTAAGCTCGACTAGGGAGGGGGGAATATAAAAAGCCGCACTCGCAATTGTGATTCCGTAGAACAAACATTGTTGAAAGAAATATTTAATTACCTTTTCAACGATGTGCAACTCGACCTCTATGCCTTCCAAAATTTTCAAGTTGATGTGCCCCCAGCGCCCTCTGTCGAGTAATTGTAATGTATCTTATCTCAAAAAGTAGGACCGATAATACCATTCAATATATTTCATGTCTCATTGTTTCACGGTGATATCATTCAAAACGGTTTTTGTCCCATCGTACAAAGCCTCTACAGTGAAGCTGGTGAACCCACTCACCAGACCAGACGACATAAAATCGCTTATCGCATGCCGCTACAATAGCTGCAAATAAAAGGAAATCGTCATATGAAATTATCATGAAAGAATTCGGCTGATAATAGAAAACCTAAACATAACTTTCCCTTACATTTTTCCCGACAACACCGAACACCCACTTCCATAGTCAGTGAAGATTCCGTCCTGCATCACAAGCCTTACGAAATACGATAAGTCCAACACTAATCCTAACGTCATTAAAAATGCCCTCAACGACATCTTGAACACCAATAATATAGCTTCAGAAAAAAAAATCACAGATGCCTACCAATCAATCGAAGGAGTGGGATGCGCAGTAGTATCGACACATATATCACAATACAAACTTTCCCCTCTCAGAAGTATACATATGGCAGAGATATATGCAATATTCCAAGCACTCAGATATATAAACAGTGATAATACAGACAACCAAAATTCGCCTTCTTAACGGGTTCCCTGAGTTCCATTCAAACCATTTAAGCGTGATCACAAAACACCCGGTTGGGCAAACTATCATAACACAACTGGATCTAATAATGAAAAACGGATAAACCGCAGATTTCATCTGGATTTCCTCTCATATTGGCATCGAAGGAAATGAAGAAGCAGACGAAAGTGCGTGTCATGCAGTGACTAGCGATAATGCTGAATCATTCACACAGTGTATTTCGTCGGAATTCAGAGCATTCTTGTAAATGTGTTCACTTGATAAGTGGCAAAGTGAGTGGCATACGTCACAATGTAAACTACGTGCGATCAAACCAAACATTAACCCGATAGTACCTGTTTCAACTAATAGAACCACGCAAGTGATAATAACCAGCCTTCGTCCCGGACACACAAGACACACGCATGAACACTTACTCAAACATAGTGCCATTTCAATATGCGGAGACTGTAATGAGCAGTGTGAAACATTTTCTAGTGGACTGTCCAAGATTTCTCGACTAACAAAATTCCAAATGTCATTCATGTTAGGCCCATCTTGCCAAAATAGCAATTTAATTGATTATCTGAAAGACATAGGTTTACTCTACAAGCTATAAATGTAAATGTATATACAGTGCGACTTTCTTGTTAACTTTTGAACATTTTTAATGATATCACCGATACTACTTTTTGAAATGAAATACATTGTGATTGCTTCTATTTCAAATAGTAGTATCGATGATATCATTCAAAATAGTTTTGGTCCCGTTGTTCTGTGTTGAATCGTTCAAAAGTTAACAGGGAGGGGGGAATATAAAAAGCCGCACTCGCAATTGTGATTCCGTAGAACAAACATAGTTGAAAGAAGAATGTAATTACCTTTTCAACGATGTGCAACTCGACCTCTATGCCTTTCAAAATTTTCAAGTTGATGTGCCCCCAGCGCCCTCTGTCGAGTAATTGTAATGTATCTTATCTCAAAAAATAGGACCGGTAATTCCATTCAAAATATTTTATGTCTCATTGTTTCACGGTGATATCATTCAAAACGGTTTTTGTCCCATCGTTCTAAGTCGAACCGTTCAAAAGTTAAAAGCCGCACTTATTCTGTTAGTCCTCTTATGTTCAAATGTAGCTCCATATGAATTATTCAGTCGCTAATAACCGATAGGTGGATGCGACTTTGTTCAAATAAAAGAAACAAATGTAATTTAAAAATTATCAGTCGAAATAGCGGAAACGTCAACGCAGTAGTGTTTACAATTGCATGAAGCTGCAGAGTTATCCAGAGCAACATCACGAACGAAACCCAGAATGGTGGTCAACAGAAATATAAGAACATGTTAAGAAGAAAAAGGGAGCAACCTGATATATGTTTTCATACAAACACAGAAGACAGAAGAACACACTCGCACTGTGGTACGGAAGTCAAGAAAATGAATAGTCAAAAGCAAAAACGAAACCTAGAAAAATAATTGTGAATACATAGACAGATTCATGGAAGTAATAGATATCTGAACACTTGAGAATTCCAGGAGAGAGGTCAAAGAGGACGGCATTATGAACTTAATAAATTTACAAGAATGAAAGAGGTATTATAGAACACTACTGGTTGAAAATCGAAAAAAGTTTGAGTTTATGGATATTGATTCGTTTGACAGTGAATGAAATAACTATTGATGGAATGAAGGAAGCCTTACGGAAATCAAAGAATGGTAAAAAGCGGGCCCGGAAACATTCCTTCTGAGTTTGTTGAATACGGACCAGAGACACTATTGAAATAATAATAGAGGAGCTCATTAATAATTGTTTGTTAGAATAATATTACATTGAGAACTAAAAGAATTAAAAGAACTATCTACATTGCTATTGTATAACCTTTTTTAACCTAGTGAGTATTTGTAGTTCTCAAAACAAGGCCAAAAGAAAATAAAAACAGCATGTATCAAATGAAGAGATAATGTTTAGTTTAGACAAACTATCTTTTGAAATGATATGAGGGGTTAATGGAACTCTGGTGAAGCAAATCATGACTTTTTGAAACAGTTGATGTATGTATCCAATTTTCCTTGAATTTTTTCCCGATACATCAATTCAGAAGGAAAGAAAGCAAACATGTTTCTAACACAAATAATGAATTTTGAATATTGTTTAGAAATAGATTTTGGTAGTCCCAGAAGATTTACAAAAATAATTCCGATGATACTCTGAACTTTTGGTCAAACTTAAATGAAGTTGACTGAGAAGTTGATTTTAAATTTTTCATCCAACTCAAGTGTTTTTTTTTCAGAGTTTGCAACAGGAATATGATATGAGCTATCTGGACTCCTATTCCATATATTTTTCCAAACAATCAGAAATAAGTCTTTGATAAGCTTGTTTTGTGAAAGTTAGACGATGACCAAATACATTATTGCCGAAAATGTATATACTTAAATACCGCTATCAAGCTAGCGGAACCACCTTGAGATTTTCCATTTTTTCTCCGTCTGAAATTTGTTCCATTTTGTTTTCAACAGTACCTCCGATATATATATATATATATATATATATATATATATATATATATATATATATATATATATATATATATATATATATATATATATATATATATATATATATAACAGAGCGGAGGCCACATTTTTCAACCGAATGAAACGAAATTTGGCACACAAATATTTTTCATCGATATCTCGGCTGAGTTCGAAGATGGCCAATTCGGTCCAGTAGTTTCAAAATGGCGACTATTTTGAAAAACTGAACAAAATTCTCATTCTTTTATTTTTATACCAATATCGGCAAACTATGGAACTTTTGATAGAACTTTATGAGCTCCACAACTTTTATTCCTTTTTATTTTCCTCCAAGATGGCAAATCGCTAAAAATTACCATTCATGAGAATTAATAATTTTTGTTCACCCTGTATGCTGCTTCCATTCGAGGTTTGTTCGCCCTTATCAATCAGATACTCTTCAAGTTCCTCCGCCGACAAACAGAATATCGTTGAATTTTTACATTTCTCGAATTTAAAGTGAAACTATACACATAAATAAATATTTGTTAATATTTTCCTAGGTGATATCAAGTGTGAAATCCAAGTAATCGCTATATATATCCTTGTGTGCTGGTTATACTTGTTGCTTTTGATTTGAGTCAGATGAAATAAAAATATTAGGAAGCATTTAGGGTTATTTGAATATACCGCGCCGACTATGTGGCTAATGTGTGCAAATAACACAGGCGGGCAAATCTGCGACACGTACTCATAGCAGAAGGCGGCTTATCCGAAAGCGGTAAACGGTAAGAATTAAAAATAAAGGGAGCAAGTAGAAAAATTGTTGTATTTTGTCGGAAACCGGACATAATGAAAAAATTGTATAAATTTCACTTGTTCTTGAAAGAGAGGGGCATTTCACATTTGTTCTTCAAACAAGATTAGTTAATCGTTCAGATTATAGATCATTATTTTTCAGTTTAGTAGAAACAGTGATCTAAAAGTGAAAGTGAATATTTAAAAAAAATGGTATGCAACACTCATATTATTAACAAGTTTGATTTTTTGCATATTTTAGAAAACAAAAATTTTTATATATATATATATATATATATATATATAATAATATATAATATATATATATATATATATATATATATATATATATATGATAAAGATTTTTATATTAAATTGTCTGACTAAGATCCCCGTTATTCCCCACTATTCATACCAATTTTCAGTCGTTATTTCTAAATTTATTTATATATATATATATATATATATATATATAATTATAATCAACTTGATGTTCTGCTATTCAAACATTAGAAAAAACATAGAATATTTATATATTTATATCTGACTATTCGTATATTCGTAAAACAAGATTATGAACAATATGTTTTTTTTTATAATTATAAGGACAGAAGAAGAAAGCGATTATCAGGTCACCAGTACCGGCCCCATAAACAACAGAAATGGAAACTAAGAAAAAATGTCTCTGAAAAAATATTCAAAACCATCAGAAACAAATATTTTCTGAGAATACCGATGATGCTGACCTAGTTGTTCCTCGTTTGTTCCTGATATTGTTATAAAAGTTAACCAGGAACATATTGAAGAAAATCAAAAGTTTCTTCTACTGATGTGGAAAATTATGAATTGTCAGAAATAATAATATCCGCAGATGCAAGATTTCTAATTGAAAAAGGAACCCGTCGAAAAATGACGAACTGGATTTACCCAAAAAACTCAGATGTGACAACATTTTCAGCTAGTTATTTTTACCGGAACTTCGCCAATAGGGAGAGTTAAAAGAAAGTGGTTGGTTTACTTCTACATCAAGAGATGCGGTTTACTGTTCCTGTTGTTAACTTTATGGTAAGTCTTTAACAAACTTGTCTAATGAGGAAACATTCGTCACTACTGCTAAACAGACACGAAAACAGTAACTCTCATAAAAACAATATCGAATCTTGGTTGAATTTGTCAACTATGGTATCTAAAGGAGTTGTTATGAATCAAAGTCAATTACGTTTATTGGACGTAGAAAAAAAATCCTGGTATGGTATCATTGAACAAATAATTTCAGGCATACAGTTTTTATGTCGCCAATGTCTAGCTTTACGTGGTACATCCAGCAGACTGTATGAAAATAATGATAGAAATTTCTTAAAATTAGCAACGAATCCGTAATGGAGGAGAATGCTCGTCGAACACATAAAAATCAAAGCAGTGATATTGTTACGAGAAACTATTTAGGCGATTATTTTTCTCATTATTTTTGAGCCAATCAAATGGCCGAAATTTCAAACAGAAAACCAATCAGATCAGTTTTATAGTGATAAAACGTCTTCTCGCTGTTTTATACTGATAAAACCACCAGTAGATTCGAAATTGTTTTGCAATAAAACCACACCATGTCCAGTCATTATATGTGAACGCATTCAATTCATATATTATATATAATTCAATTCCAATAAGGAAACAGGAAATGCAAAATTGTTCAAATTAGGGATTTTGAACTCACTACATATAGTGATTTGATATTGGAATCCAAATATATAACTTTTTCAGCCTGTTAAATGAGCCAAGTAAGGCCGTGAATGATTTGACTCCCATATTCTCAGACAATCAATAAATGTTGTGGAGTAGTGATTAGGTTAGGTAACCAGACTGTCACGCGAAGTCAAGCAACGTCGGGCGCGGTTCGAACTTGGATGGGTGACCGCTTGGGAACACCGCGTGTCATCGTTGCCTTTTTGCCATTTTTTTAATGATCATACATCCAATTTTTATCTATTTAATATTCCGATTATCAATGAGAACCGCTTTTGAACATACCTTTTTTTTTCAGACTGTCGCGCGAAAGGCTCGGATTCGATTCCTGGCAGTGGATATTTTTTTGTCAAAATCAGTTCCAGCTACAATAATATTTTATTTCATAGTGGAAAAATTATATATATTTCAAGTTTTTGAGTGAGTTCAAGAGTAGTGAATAATCAGTATGAATAAATGAATCTGTGACACGATTCCTTCGATCGAGAAGAATTGATGCCAATTTCCAAGTTGAAAATTGGAATATAACATGAATTCTGGTAGTTTTATTCAATTTTGAATGTGACTCGGGAAATATTCTCATCAAATATCATTCGTGCTAGAGGATTTTATCGCATTTTTTTTTTTAATTTTCCCTTAAGCATTCCGTCTCTAGGAAATTATACTCGTGCAATTTGCGACCTTATTATCAAAGATTAAACCACCCAAGCTTCTCTTTCGTGGTTTAATCAGATAATCCTACAGCATATCGCACTCAGTAAAATTTCCAGGCAAAATGCTTTCTCGAAAATTTCGAAAAATTGTCGATAAAACCCCTAGCACTTATAATGTTACCCTCGATAATATTCAAAATGAACTGATAAATTCAAAAACACTATTTTAGGAAACATAGGTAAACATTACCCTATAATTCTCGACTGTACACCAGATGTGAGTCATACTGAAAAATTAAGTGTCATTTTTAGGTTTCTTTTATTGAACGAGTCTACGTCAAAAATTTGAATACGTGAATATTTCATTCCACGTCAACAAAAAGATGATCAGTTTTAAAAACGTGCATTTCAGATTTAACTTCAAAACCACTTTCTGATACAAGCTGGTCTAGTAGAACGCTAAAGAACTCTTGGGATATCAGATTGGTCAAGTTTATGATGCTCTCTTTGAAGTAAGGGAAGCATCCGCATCTTCAAAAGATTTCAGTGTCCCACACCAAGCTCGATCGCTAGCAACAGAAATTCAAAACACAAATTTTATGTTCTATAGTGATTTGGTATAATATATTATTTGTGAGTAAATTAATGCATAATCGAAGTATACATCTGAAAGCTTTTTAGTAAGTAAGTAAACAAAATCAAAACTTTTTTATTTTCACGGACTCAAGAAATGAGGGATTTAATGAATCTCTTGTCGATGCCAGAGAACTAGCGGATGAGTGGGAAATTGAACCTAATTTTCTACCTACACAAACTGTTCGTTGAAGAAAAAAGACGAAACAATTACGAAACCAATGACGAACCAATAATAGACCCGAAAATTCAACGGGTTCTTTTCCAAACTAGATCGAACCTTATCATCTCCTTATGAACGATTCAAGGGGTTGGAGCAATTCAAAACATTTTTGGATTTATCTATAAAATACTCAGATTGACAGACGAAGAATTGACATTATTGTGCGAAAATTCAACATTACATTTGAAAGATGAATCACGTAAAGAATCAGATATTAACGCAAACGACTTTTTTGATGAAATTAAATGTTTTAAATGTCACTTGCCTTGACAAAATGATTCAGAGCCCCAGTCAATTCTTGAAAATGATCGCTAGAATCAGTTAGGTATTCCCAAATTTTGCAGTAGCAATACGATTTTTTTTAACGCTACCAGTATCCGAAGCATCGGGTGAAATGCCTTTCTCGATATTGAAATTTATAAAAACCATTTTAAGATCAAGTATGGCACAAGAGAGATTGCTTACTATCAATGATGTCCATAGAAAATGACTTAATGGATTCCCTCGCTCTCGACGACTTATTTGAAGATTTTGCCATTAAACAGGAAAGTTTAAAAAAAATTGTTTGCACTTTTCATTATTATATTAATTGTTTTGTTTGTTCTGTTATTTTCTTGGTTCTGTACTGTATTTCAAATTTTTCTATGTTGTTTATAAGTTATTGTGCAGTTTAAAATATTATAACATGTAAGTATTTGCAGTTATTTCAGTTACTACCCATGTAGTAATTTATTGTTACAACTTTAAAAAAAGGCGTAAATTTATATTTGATTCCTTCCTTTTCAATCGTTCAAGGTTTATACAAAAATACAAATGCTGTTTTTGTTACCAATGAAATTTTTTTATTTCTTCTGACACAATCTACCTTTCCGACTGGCCATGCTATCGTTTTTTTTTGTTTCAGTACATCTAATGACAGAAGCTTCTAAAACTCATTAATTATTTTTTATTTTCAACTTTTTGTTACGTCTCAACCTATGCTTTTCTGATGATGCATCATTATTACAGTGCATTTGTCCTGTTAGCTTCGAGCTATTTTTTTCATCAATGAGGAGGCTATATATATATATATATATATATATATATATATATATATATATATATATATAAAGATTTGAACCGGCTCAGAAAAACATACGGTTAACCAGAAGTGAAAAGTTTGCATTCGTCGTATTGGGTAAAGAGTAACATCACATAGGTTATTGTATTCTACTCATCAAACCTTTTCATTTAATACAATGTCAATGTCAATGTCAAGGGAGTTATGGAAAAAAGGTTTTGGAGCTTGTAACTATGAAATGCATGTGAGGTTCTTCTGGCCCTACCGTTGAGCTCGCAGAACCCGCTATATTAAAAAAATGAATAGCTCGCTGATAATTAAAAACTTTTGAGCAATTTTTTCTTAATTTTAGTAATAGATTATACCAAAACATACAAGAACACTCGAAAATACCAAGCTTAATGAGGGTCAAATAAATATGGTTGAATATCAGGTTTCATTTATTTTTACTTTACTCAACTTGTATTCATTATAATAATCCACATCTTTGTCTAGCTGTTGAGGAAATTTTATTGCATTGACTGAATGGGATATGAGACACTTCTCATTTACTTACTCCAAAATGGTGGTGGTTGGTGTCAGTTGATCACAATTCTACCATGCCTTACTGAATTTCTGAGAAGAGGTAACCGCGACAGAGTTAGTTAAAAAGCAGTTGTTCTATAAAAGAATCCAACTTCCTCCTTTATTAGTTTGGTTCCCAAATTTTTTTGTATGTTTTTTTTGGAGTTCTATCAATGCTATCTATATTTCACCTACGAGTATATGCTATGTCATAGACTTTTTTGTGCTTCCAACGGCGTTTTTTTGTTTAGTATGTGTCAGTACTGATCTTAATGTACGATATAGTTTCTAAAACTCCAACGTTTGCGATAGGCATCATTTAATTTCTCAAGACAATAGTTATTTGGTAAATACAGTAAATTTTCGGGGCAAATAAATTTATTTGCCTCTTTACTCTTGTTTCTTGATATATTTTTTTTTGGCATGGTTTTTTGTATAATCTTCCACAGTCTGAAAATGAAAATATAATCAGGAAAATCTATTCAATTGTAGAAGGGCAAACTAATTAGTTCACCCCGAGAAGTAACTGCGTTCACCAAATTATATTTCCTAAATAAACATGATTTAATTAGTCAGTAACTTGTAAGTATTCTGAGAAGATGGAACGGATTGGATCATTTAGAACAACAAACATATGAAATGGACCATACATGGTTACCTTTACTTAGAGAAGAAGTGAGAAATGCCAAATACTAATACACTGATCTGAGCAACACCCCATATATCGAATGAGCAATACGACACTTTCAAACATTTTTGGCAGATCTCAATTGACATCCGTTATTTGAAAAAGCTACGAAGACTCTGCATGACAAAAAACCAAATTATTCAAGCTATTAAAAGAGATTTAGAAGATTTTGAGAACAGGGGCAGATATAGTCGCCGAAACGTCAATCAGAAACTATATAGAAAGAATCTTTTGAATTTTTACTATTTTTTTGATAGGCAAATTCAGAATACGGCAAGTTACTGACTAATTGAATCATTTTTCTCTAGAAATATATTTGGTGAACGCAGTAACTTATCGAAGTGAACTAATTAGTTACAATTGTATAGATTTTACAGATTATATTTTTATTTTCAGACTGTGGAAGGTTAGCCAAAAAACCATATCAAGAAACGTTGTTCCTCCATAAAAAATCACATTCGTTCAATACTTACATTTTTTTTTATTTTCAGATTGTTCATGTTAAAAAAAATCATGTCGAGAATAAATATTATCCCACAAAAAATATTCAATAACAATCATGATTTCATTTGATCTGAAATTCAAATTGTGATATTGGATAGATAATGAACCATTATATCACTAGTGTGATAAGGAATCTTATTATGTAACTGAAACAACCAAATACAAGTAATGGAATATGTTCATTACCTAACGAGTGTAGACAAAATACACGCAAGGTTATGAGCGAAAATATCTCTTTGGAGTGTGCAACAATATAAAAGTCTAATTTTATCATTGAAAATTTTTGAAATACCACATAAACAAAACTGAATACAACTATTATGAGTGGCATCTAAAAATTAAAATTAATTTTAACACGATGTTGTGGTGATATCTGCTGCAGATTAGGTCGCAAATGAATTATCTTCACGCAGTTGTTATCATAGCGCAGTGTTAACGCAGGTTTCTTTATAATATGAGTATTATGTCGGCGGTAATCTTGAAAAAAGGGGTTGCGGTTGATAGCCCCAATTTGACGTGATTCCATTTCAATTGGCTCGAGTATGATTTAACACCACGGCCGTTTCCAATATTTATTACAAAGAAGTAGTTCAGAAGGCTACATAAAAAAATATGTCTGTGGAACCCTCAATGCGAAAGTCCCCTATACATAGCGCAACAAGCGCACGTCGTAGATAGGCGAGTGTTGCTCTGTAAGCATTGTTAAAACAATATTCATAGCCAATAGCGTGAAGAGTTCAAAATGTATCATGAAAAGTTCACGAGTGTATATATTCACAATCGATATATTCCGTATATCAAGAAAATACATTTTATAAAATGATTTTGCGACTTATATTAGTTTATATTATTTACAGTTTGCTTCTACTCCAACACACCATTCACAAATCGCCCCTACCACCAAATGTATTATTATATCTGAATTGCTTTCGAAAATTCTTATTTGTTTTGTCACTCAAGAAGCATCATTCTATTCTTGTTCAAATCCCAACCAACTTAATGTAGATACCAACAGTCGAGAGACTATCCATGCCAAACGAGAACAATCAATCAAGAAATGACATTCTTAGACTAACAGCTTAGAGAAATATCGAGTTTGCTCTGGTAAGACTCACGCAATGGTATAAAGAATAAAAAATAAAAAGACACGTGTGCAAGTTTGTTTCGGGTAAAAGGTTGAATGCACTAATTGCCAGATGAACGTTTCTAGACGTCATTCAATATGTGACAAAAATAATATTAATAAAGTTCATTAAAAAAAAAATCCACATGAAATGATAAGGAAAGTAAATTTTCTCTACAAATTCGTTCGAAGGCCCATTTTCATTCGAATTTAAACTCGAAATTTTCGAGATTGTGTCGGAATTTTATTTTGCCGACATAAAACTCAGAAATTTCGACTCTAAACTTGGAAATTTTGACATTGGTTTCGAAGCAATTGAATTCCCAAATTGCAGCTTCAAAATTATAGTGATTTTTTGAGGTTATTCTTCAGATCACATTGGATTGATAGACGAAAATATCGTAGAAGCATGGACTTCCTTATCTGAAAAAAAGTATATGAAGAACTAACTACATAGAAACTTTCAATCGTCGTAGGTCGTAGGTTGGTCAGTTCCTATATCAGTATTGCCGATGATATCAATAAAAGCTTGTTAATTTTTTTTTCTTTCAAGTAGGTTCATTTTTTCGGCAATCGAAGACTGAATGCTTTCATGTAAAGAAAATTCCCAAAATCCACATCGCAAATCTCTACATTCTGAACCCTAAAACTCCCAGGTGTCAATTTTTAGTGTATTTTAACTAAAAATCAAAACTCATCCACTATCTCGAATGATTGTTGTTTCGACAAAAATTTATAGTCTCCGATGACAATTCTAAATATATTCTGACCAAAAAAAAATTTTGTATCATGCTGTAATTCTAACTTGTTGAATTTTGATCAAAAAATCCTAAAAATGAATTTTGGATTGATTTTGACGATAAATCATCAAATACGTCAAACTGCATTGTCACGCAATCCATATATGCATGCCGAATTTCAAGTTATTTGGATGAGTGGAAATGTATCGAATTCCAATTGCAAGATTTGTAACAAACTGATCTCAAATTAAATAAATATATCTCACAATTCATTGCTGATAAAAAGATGACGTTTTGATCATATTCTTATTACCAAACATATAAGACGTGTTGATTTGTCACAAATCTGTAAATCCAGTTACACAAATCTGTGACAAATCCAGTTACAGTGACAATCCAGTTACTATCAAAATTTTGATAAATATTATTATAAATAACAATACATGAAAAATGAAAAGGAATAAGAGTTGTGGAGCTCATAAAGTTCTATAGTTTGCCGACAAGGCCGTACCCTAGGGGGGTCAAAATATGTAGAATATATCTGGAATGAGTTGAAAAAAAAAAGTGTCTAATAAAATTTGGTAAAATGTACATTGCATTATTTACTTTAGAACCAAACCTCCCCCGAATTTTTTCTCTGGGTACTGCCTTGTTTGCCGATATTGGTTTGAAAATGAAAGATTGAGAATTTTGTTTCATTTCCAACTTCGAACTTAGTCGTGATATCAAATTTGTTTTCCAATCATTCAAATTTGTTTTCCAATCTTCCTGATGATCATAAAAACGTGAAATGAATTTTCGTCAACAAAAATATATTGGAAACCTAATAAATGCGATGCCAGTATTGCATCAATGTTACTGATGATTTCTAGTGAGTATACTTTTGTGGAAAATATTCTTCTTTGCATCATTATTCTCAATTAAGACTGGATTAAAAAAATCAAACAACTAAGTATCCGAATGAAAAATTTTTGTTGGTTCTTTCACAATATATTTTCGATATATTTCTACGTCCAGCATGTGGTTTAACTAAAGAAGTAGTTGTTTTCTGTTATTATAAAAAATAATTTTATTTTAATGGTAGATTTTTCAGTAAAAAAAAATGTTCGTCAATATTCAATTAGGAAAGTTTTCCTTCCCAATCCGATACATCTTCTCCATGACTGCCTATCCCAATATTCAATTAGCTCGATTCTAATTTATGCTTGATTATTTTTAATACTTTTGACGTCTCCAAATTCCCGTATATTGGAGTGGTTATCAAATCTCCACTCTTTTCATTTCCTTAACGAGGGTAATATCATAGGTGCTAGGGATTAAGTCGCTCATAAATTTCGCAAATTCAGGAAAAGCATTTTTGAGTACTATATTAAACCACGAAAGCGTAGCTTCAACAGAAAAAGATACTGTAATTATTTCTGTAAAAAATCCAAGAAATCGTTTTTGAATACCTACCCTTTGTGTTCTCTATATGCTCTCTTTTACAGATTTAAAAATATTCATTTCTGTGAAAATAAGTGAATCGACTCATATTTTGCCAGTAAAGTTGATTTTCAAAGTTTTTATATTTGTGTTCGATGTTATTTGCTTGTTAGTTTTAACACTTTCTGTACATTTCCTACATTTTTATGTGATTTTTAGATGTAAGCCAAACATGACTTGCTACAAACATATTGTATTATGCGTAGTCAAATAAAATTTAAAAAAATATATAATCGGAACTCATCACTTTTCTTAATATCTTTAGGAAAAAACTGTTTCGGAGATCATGACTCATGACCTAGTTAAAGTTGAAATACCTAGTTGCGATCAATTATGAAGTTATTACTTATCGATACTATAATATAAATATTCAGTAAGATCAACAACAACTTGAGACTTCTCCATACCTCGATCAAGGGCCGAATGGAGAACAAATTCGATTTCAACTTTTTTCTTTGGGGGATACCCCTCAAATGATAAATCAATTCATCTATGAAAAATCTGTTAGGTATAGAGTTGGATTACATTGGATGGATAATCGTGCAAAGTCCTACAAGGTTACTTTGCAAATGTTTGTTGCGAAATGGATAAATATTGCCCGCTTCACTCAGGCTGACCACCTGTAGACCGGTTTTGGTGAATTTGCCCCCTCATCAGTACAGGGTAGGTCAAGCAGACAAATGACTAATGTCTGCGAACCTTATTGAAGCGATCAAAATCCATCAATTCCTCAATTTTTATTGAGACTGCACCAACAGAATGGAAAAAACACTAACTAAGGCCATCTCAACTCAACTACTGCAACTAACATTGTCAACTTTGACATGTTATCCTGAATCTCAGAATATAAATCTGTAATACAAGACAGAAGTCTGTAATATATCAGTAGCCAGCTATAATTTCATTGAAAATGAAAAACGTCTTATTCCTCAAGACAACGGTATCCAAGGTCCGTCAAGGCATTAGCCAGGAAAGTAGTTGTTTTTTTATGGATATCCGACCATCATACACCTATTGTATACGTATTTGGAGTCGGCTGTCTTGAGGAATAGGACGTTTTTCATTCCCAATGAAATTATAGCTGACTACTGATAAGTTACTGTTACTGGATTTTTTTGCTGAGTCGTATTAAAAGATGAAAACTAATTCGACAATTTATATTATCGCAATATGTCCAATATCAACGTTGAAACAATCGTTGGTTAGGTACTTCATGTTAGTCTTTAGGAAGTGAAAACTCCTCTTGAAATAATAAATACGTACTATCTACTGGAGCAGTAACTGGAGCAGTGTTTGAATGGAAGGTCAAATGAAATATTTTGACCTCCAGCGTCAGGAGGTGGATCACCCCTACATAAATTTAATTCACTTCTCATGTTCTGAAGATTTTTCATGCAAGGAGCATGTCAATTTCGATTAGTTTTTACGCATTTTACTTAAATAAAGTTTTCTTTGGAGTAGCTGAAAATCGCCATTCTAAGAAGAGACGAAATGTTCAAAACTTCATCCGGAATCTATTCAGTTTTCCAAAAATGTTAGTTATGAAAGAAGCTTTTTCAAATGGTCTACCAAATTGCGAAACTGATTTAATTTTTCAGATATCCTGTATTTAATTTGGTCCAATTTATCATTAATTATAAACTTCTTCACATTCTGTGAAAGCAGGCGAAATTTGGGAACTGTATGTGATGGACCCTGAGATATTTTTATTTTTTTTGAGATGGGCTCAATTTGATTACAAAACAAGAAAATTATGAATATCTAAGGAACCGTGAGACATAGTTAAAATACATATAGAAGTTATTCACATTTTTCAGTGAAATCAAAAAAAGAATTACGTACTGGGTGTTGCATTTGTAATTTCAAAGTTTATCTCAGTGAGGTACTCATAGATGGCAACACAAATATTTTCTAAAGCTCTCGGTCTCTTATAATAGAAAACATTTCCAATTCAAATCTCTTTTCATTTTCTAATAAGCCATCGAGTTTGGAATAGCCTGTGTAGCAACTATATGTAATCCAGAAATATTTTTGGCAATCAATGCTCTTATATATGCGGATGCGAATACTGAAGGGGTCCCGAATAGAACAGGTTCCACAGAGATCAATTTAAAAATATATCGTGTATATAAGTCACAATTATATTCCTTATTGATCAAAGACGATGTTAGCAATTCAGTTTGCGAATTGATATTGTCGTTTCATGTCAGTGGTAGGTATAAAAGAAACATATTTTCTACAAACCCTATCGTTGAATACATTACTTGAAGACTAACACCACCAAACATTTGTTTGTTACGTAACAGAAAAATATATCCCTTTGACAAAAAAATTTTGTTTTTTCATAGAGTTCAATATTTTCTTCACGGTCTGGATCAAACAAAACACAATTCGTGCATAAAAATAATAGGTAGGTAATAAAAATATTTTTGACTCACCAGCAATTGATAATGTACGCCACCTAGTTTTTCTTGCTTTTTTCCCCATTTTATCAAATACTCCAATTTTTCACAAAATTATCGGCTACCATAGGATTCAACTGCCAATGTTTTTATTTATTATCGCACCATTTTTCTAATGTTGAAAAAATTCAATAATAGCACACAGCGGCAAGTTTGAAAAATCAGTTTTGAGTTGTTCTTCCTTCTGTTCTTTCGGGAATCATATTCTTCAACTGAACCACCAACCGAGTTTTTTCATTCCAGAAACTATAACGGCCGTAATTATTTTGAGTCACAAATATTACGAAAATTATACCCACTTGTAACAAAAATAATTCTGCATAACAAACAAATCACTTTGTAAGTTGAAGCCCTCTTCTTCAATCTCTATTTGTGTGATAATAACATGAAATGTGTTTAAATTTACTATTATATAATGGTAATATACCCCGCACTGTCTAACATTATCGACTAAAATGAAAACGAGAAACGAGCCGCATATTCCACACCTAACGAGAATCAGCCGAATCATACATTTGATACAATCGGCACTCTTCGTTCAACCGTCGCGTCGGGGAGTTCTATCTTCCATTGATTCTCGACCATACCAGTGATATGTGGCACTTGTATCTAGCGCCTGACTATCACTATTGTGTCCTAGAGATACTTCATTCTTTCTGACTAATTGCTCTCGCTGCGAGCATAGTTTGAGTATAATTCATTTCCACAAATAATTTGTGCATAAAAACAGTGGAAAGATTCTTGCAAAAATCAAGCAATTCTGATATTTCTGTCATGTTTAATTGCATATTTCTTGTTATCTGGAACTCTACGGGAAAATTACGAAATTCCTACAACAAGAATATAAACAGACTGTTTTTTTGCACGCGCGAGAAGATTTCATAACGAGACGTAGGCGAGTTATGAAAGCTCGCAAGTGCAAAAAAAAGGCTTTATATTCGAGTTGAAAGCATGATTTTTTCCAATATTTCGGTGTTCATTATACACGCTTTATTAACTTCACCTGTATATATGTATGTATAAATAGGTAACAGAATCTTCGAAATTCATTTTAACCCACTTCCAGACGTCCGAACTATTTGAAATTTTGCACACGTAATAAGAACCGATGACAATACAATAATTTCTCAGCTATGACCTGGTATTCTCACCAAGACCGTCAGAAAAAAATAATTAACATTTCAAAGATATGGCGAATGCGCAGATTCATGAAAAGCAGCATGCATCTCATTAACCATAAGTCAGCATGATTCTCATTCACCATAATTTCGTATGAACTTCCATCCCAAATGGATGAATGAATCGAGTATTTCTCCCGAAGTCTTTTTTAGTCTTCTGTAGCAATATGGACTAAAAAGTTGAAAATGAAATTATAGTTTGAGAAAACTAAAAAAACACGCTCATAAAGCAATAAGGACTGAAAAGTTAATAATAATAATAATAGTCTTTGACCAATTTTTTTTCACTCAATGAAAAAAAGCATGAGGTGCTCTTCACTTATTTTTCATAATGATTAAGATAACTGATGTCAAGCACCTCACGCTTTTTTACATAAGAGAACATTTTTTGGTCAAAGACTATTATTATTATTATTTTCAACTGTTTAGTCCTTATTGCTATATAAGCGTGTTTTTTTAATTTTTCAAAATATTAATTTGTGAAAAAAAAAATCCCTTTATTATTAACGTTTTGAAAGCAAACGTTCAATTTTTATTGTTTTGGCAGTGGCAGTGACATTAAGCAAAATAATTTCAGTCAATCGTTTGGAATGAACATACGGAATAACAGCAATTGTACTATTTGTATAAATCTTGTAAAAAATTAGTATGGATGGAATATGATTGTAATATGTTTGATAAAAAACGATTGAAATGATGAGTATTGTGTATTACCTGTATTTAAACAACGTAGGTCTGTACTTTTTTGCACGCCGTGTTAAGAATTTTTTTTTGCATTCCGTCATCAAAAATGGCACATTTTTGACGTATTGGAAAAAAAAGTTGTTGCAAACTTCCAATAATTGAAAAGTGCAAATCTGATAAAACGACCATGAAATTGTGGCCACTGAAAAACTTCAGAGAACAAGTGGAAAGGACGGGTCAATTTTTCTGAAATTTTTGTGTATTGTACTCGACCTAGGTAGTAACCAAAAGTGTCAGTGGGCCCAACTCTATCTTATGACTAGTTTCCTAGATACGGGGTGTTAAAGTGAAAATTACGAGCTAGATTGAATTTCTGTTGCGTACACTCGTTCACTACATGTTCTGGTAATACATTGGTAAATAAGTACAATTAAAAATATTTATATTAGCAGGGTGATTCACAAATGTATGACGATAATTTTTTGCAATATCTCACTTTTTCTACTGTGGGAGCACACTTTAAAAGGTACTCCTTCCTCAATATAGTATTTTGACGAGAAAATATTGCACAGTTCATATTTCTCATACAGGGTATTTCATAGAGAACCACAACATAATGTATTTTTTACAAGCTTTCATTTATTTTCACTTGTTAGTTCGTTCGTTAGTTAGTTTGGGTCAAATCTTGCAAGTGAATTTTGACCGACTTGCACGACAATGCATTATGGAATTTTTGTAGGAGGAAAAAACAAAATGGCGGCTCCAGGATGGCGGACAAAATTTGTAATTTTCGTCCGATTTGATTCAAAATTGGTATGTGGAGGTCTTTGGGGTCGGAGATTATGAATTTTGTCAAAATTTATAAATTCGAGTTGGCGGCTCCAAGATGGCAGACGAGTTTTGTGATTATATGGTCCGATTCGATTCAAAATTGGTATGTGAGTGTTTCCGGGGTCGGAGATTACATAATTTCTGTCAAAATTCATACCAATATGAGGGACGAGTTTCGTGATTATGGTCCAATTCGATTCAAAATTGGTTTTCGGGGTCGAAGATTATGAATATTTTGTCGAAATTCATAAATTCCAGATGACGGCCCCAAGATGGAACACGAGTTCTGTGATTATGGTCCGATTCAATTTGAAATTGGTGTGCGGGGGTTTCCGAGGTCGGAGATTATGAATTTTTTGTCAAAATTTATAAATTCAAGATGGCTGCTCCAAGATGGAGAATATGTTTTCTGATAATGGTCATATTTTAGTCAAAATTAGTATGTGGGGGTTTTCAGGTTCGGAGATTATGCTTTTTTGTAAAAATATATTAATTTAAGATGGCGAATCCAGGATGGCGGACGAGTTTTGTGATTATGGTCAGATTCTATTCAAAATTGGTGTCTGGGAGATTTTGGGGTCGGAGTTCATGATTTCTTTCAGCTCAAAACTCACAGGAAAGAGACCTTATAATAACTATGCTCTATTAGAAATGAAAAAATTAAGGCGAACTAACTAAAAAGCAAACAATGAAATAACTATTAAAAACACTTTTTAGTAGATAAGCTAAGGGGGTTCTGGGCCACTTGAGGGTGGCTCAGAATCCCCACAGATCCACACGGTCTCTCCAACTCCCGCCACATGATCCCGCACCGCCACTAGTTTGGAGGCCGCCACTGGGATGAGATCGTCGCTATGTTCGTCGGTGGGAATGAAGGGTTAGCTGTAGGAGGGGTTTAGGAAAAAATAGCGGTTGTAGGTTTATGAGTGGGTGTGTGTGGGCAGGGAAAATATATGTGGGAGTGGATGGGAATGTGGGATTGAGAGTGGGGGCAGGGAGAGCTGCGATAGGTCATGTCAGTGGTGAAGCCGTCAACTGCTATCCAATAGCCGAGCACTAGCCATATTGAAATGGGAGTGGGTGGGGCCGTCACAGTCCGTTAGCCACATTCGTCAACCAATAGTTGTATTCGTCAACGGCATTGGTTGGCCGTCAACCAATAGCCTTTTTGTTCAATGGAGGAAGTGAATGTCGGCCATTTTGGAAAGTGGGAGGAGTCACCAGTGTTTATGGCCGATGATGCGGCCATGACTCAACCAACTAGTCGATGCAAATCTGAACAGCAGCCGTTTCAAAGTCAGCACTTTTGTTATCAGTTGTTCATTTAAGCGACCGGATATCGGCGGCATCCTTTGTTTACATTAACAAGATAAGAGAGTATGCAGTTGCATGGTTTAACTGTGGGATAATTCGAATATAAACGCAAATCCAACCAAGGTCCAATACGACTTGAATAATATTTCAAAACTTTGCCGAATATACAGGAAGGATCAAAAAAGTGTTTAGCGGAGTGAACAAAAAAGTACATATTGGAGTTTTTTGTGAAAATGACATCAGTTGAGGTTTTGTCGTCGTCGATGACAGAGCGTATACACGAAAATTGGAACAGTTTTATCGAAAAGTCAGAGCTCTGAATGAAGAGTTACAGTTATATGAAGAAAAACGAAACGTCACAAAAAAATTGAAAGAGTTGAATCTTTGCACGACACATTCATCAACATCGAAATATGATTCAAATGGTACTAGTGACTTTGATTCTGAACACCATCTTCTACGTAGACATACCGTATGATGATGATGTACGAGGAGTAGCGGTTTCTTTCAAAGATGGAGATAATCAGTCTTGGATTCCATTGAATCGAATAACCTTCGATGTCCTATCGAAGGTTATTCTTCACCACAGACCTGCCGCTCCACCTCGAAGACGATGGCGACAACGACATCATCATCGAGAAATATCAGTTCAAGTTTGAAATGAATGATTCTACAAGTGCAGTGATGCCATGGGGAAGTGTTCCAACTGCAGCAGCAGTAGCGATGACGTCACCACCGCCGCCTCCACCAATACTTGGTGGAGCTGTTATCTGTGGTCCTAGCGGATCAGGAAAAACAAACCTTATGCTGTCTTCACTGTTGCATAAAAACGGCCCCAAATTCGCAAATGTCTACGTCCATTCGAAATCCTTGTATCAGCCCAAATATCAACTCCTAGAAGAAGTTCTGGGCGGTATGAATGAAATTGACCATTTTCCGTACAGGGACAACGATGAAATCATCCCTATGGAAGATGCCCGATCTCACTCTATATTCATCTTTGACGATGTGGCCTGCGATGGACAACAGAAAATTCGCGAATATTTCTCAATGTGCAGACACAAACACATCGATGCCATCTATCTCTGTCAGACTAATTCGAAAGTACCCAAACAGCTGATACGTGACAACTGCAATATAATTGCGCTCTTCAAACAGGACGAAATCAACTTGCGACACGTTTTAGATGAACACGTTTCCCCCGACATGACTTTCGAACAATTCAAAAAGCTGTGTTCGGAATGTTGGTCTCAAAGCCAATACGATGCCTTCGTCATAGTCAAGGACTTTGACTTGAACAATGTCAGGTACAGCAAAAACTTTGACATATATCTAAAAATATAGGTGCGTGACGCGCCACATCATTTAACGTTGAGATGTAGGACGAGAGGGTCGTTAAAGCCATGCGCGACAAAAAAAATTCGGAAATTCAACGAGACTCACGGAAAAAATACCATCCCTAAAGTTCGGAAAAAACGAACGAGACGAGACGCTGAATAAACTTTTCAAACCGATTTCTAAACCGCTACAACAAATCGCCAAGTCATCGAAAACCCTATATAAATCCATTTTCAAAGTCAAGAAGGAGGAGCAGCCTAAAGTAAAAGAGGAAAATGAGTCAGAAAGGGAAGATGAAGAAGGGGAAAATTCCCAAAGCGAGAGAAGCATTGACGAAGAATATTATTTTGACGATGACAGCATGTTGCCACGGAATTTCTCCGCAGCTCCAATGAACGAACATCTTAATCGATATCCCACCATGTCACGTGAATACATCGCTCAACATTGGAGAGATGACAAACGTATAGATAAGGTATATGGACCTGTGTATGACGTCAGCTCTCCCGGCTGGTTTTTGGGATCCAAGTCAATCCGCTTTGGAGAAGGATACATCGAAACGGGACTTCAACAATTTGAATCAACTCCCGGACTATATCAACTGATATTTTACATCAGGCCCGGAACTATAGCAAAGATGACTTGAACGCCTACCGAGACATATTGGAGTTGACTGGATGTCATAGAAGCGCGAACTGTCGTTTGAAAGGCACTCAACGCTGGAAATATAAACACGTTATAAAATATTTAATGGAGAGAAAACGCGTCGGTCAGGGTATTAACAAGAATCATTTGGTATACAATGACAACTTAATGGGTTACGTCTATTGGGACGATCCCAACGAATTGGTGGATCGTTTGAGACTTTTGATAGCCAATCAGAGGGCTGGAAATGATTTTTCACATCAAAACGAAATCAATGATTTCCGTGAAGCCGGTATAATAGAGTAATGACATGCGCATTATACTGATTCGCATCATGAGTGTCGACAAATTCGGTCATCGTTCGAGTGGTGGTGGGGGCGTAAGAGAGAACTACCGATGTTGTCTCGTACTCCCTCTCTACCGCACACCCCTGAAGGCGATATAAACATGGATAACTTGAAAATATGTAATTGAAAAGATACCACGTTTGATAGTGATGCGGCTACCAAAAAATACGTGGACACCACTGGGTCTGAATTAAAGTCTCAACTGCAACGCGACGTTGCCACATCGGCAGAAACCTCACTAAAATCCATGAATGATGCCATTCTGCAAACGAAGAGAACACTTCGTGAACACTATGAAGAAATTTCGACTCGCGTATCTGTACAAGACAGGGCAACATCGGACACCATCAAGAAAATGGCTGCCGATATGAAACTCGATTCGGATCGAATGCATCTTTTGAAGGGTAGAATGACGGAATTGTCCGAGCACCTGTTTGAAATCAAAGAAAGAATAAATACCATGTATTCGTACGATATCGAACATTCTCGTTGAAGATGTCGGAAGCTCAAGTCGTTGCAGAACTCCATAAACCGGCTAGAAAAAATTATCTTCGACGACCTACGGTAATTGAAGGCTTGGACGATCTATGGCAAATAAACTTGGCCGAAATAAGAATGTTTTCCTCAGAAAATGAGGATTTTAAAATGATTATGGTCGTCATTGACTGTTTTTCCAAATTTTTGTGGACTCGTCCGTTAAAATCCAAAACGGGTGAGGAAATCACCAAAACATTCAATGATATATTGGATCATACGAAACGGTGTCCGAAAAATCTACAAACCGATCAAGGTTCGGAATTTTTCAATGCTAAATTTCAAATTCCATTGGAGGAACGCGAAATCAATCAATACAATACATTTACGGTGATGGAAGTGGCGACTTTTAAAAAGGTTATACGCCCAATTGGACGACAGACTTATTCAAAATCGTTCCTGTTCAAATAGGTTATCCAAATACGTATATACTTAAAGATATATACGGTACACCCATTAAGTGGGACTTTTACGAACAAGAATTACAAAAAAACTGCGAATCCCGACATCTGTCTCGTGGAAAAAGTATTGAAAAGACGAGGAAAAAAATGTACGTTAAATTTTCGTTTCGACAACACAAACAACAGTTGGATAGATGATGATGCAATAGTTTAGCATCAGCGGCGGCGGCGACAAGCTATGACTCTGGCGTGGGTGGTAGTGGTGGGGGAAACGATATTTATACATTTAGCGGTAACGAGACGGCGGCAATCAGCAGTCGTCATCGTCATCACCATGAGTCAAGACAGTGGTTATTGTTCGACCGATATGTCAACCATAACGTACGCCAGCCCCATTTCACCGCTATCACCAGAAAATTATAATCAGAAGCTCGATGACATGTTGGAGAGTTTCTAAATTACAGCAAAATTGGAGAACCACTTCCTATTGGAAACCTCGTTTTCCATGACTGGCTATGTGCTGAGAATTTGATTGTCACCTGCGAGAACTTTTGGCGTAGCCGTATTTCTAAGTCCGTTGTACCAGTCCACGAAAATATCATTCAGCGCCGACGAATGGAGCCTGTTCACCGAACAATTGACAACCCTTTTGGATGATTTCTTTTGGAGCCCCCTTTCCCGATATCCTCCCGATCGAAACAATGATGTGGAATACTATGTGGAGACTATTGCAAAGTTACGCAAACAGTTTGGGAAGATTTCAAATATGTTCGAGTTGAAAAACACGGCGTGAACTTCATTCTCAACCAGGACGAAGCCGAACAGCTGATACGAGTCCACCGAAGCTTGGTGTCTGATCGAGTGGCCATGTTGGAGAATATAAACTATTGTGCTCATTATCATAATATAATTGAGGTTATAAATACATTTCTCTTCAATCAACCGCAAGTATGTTTCGGAAAATTGGAACTTTTCCAAAAACTATGTGAACTTTCATCAGACGATATGATGGCTAATGCATTGAAAGAATGCCTTTTCTATTATAGAATCAAAGTTTTAAATGAGTTATGTCTTGAATAAATGTATGTATATTTCAGTGTTTCTATCTTTTTTCTTCTACCTTTTCCTCTCTTTTTCAGGTGGAGTTGAGTCCCCAATGAAATAATAATCAAAAATTAAATAAAGTTTAAAAAAAAAGTTAAGTTTGAAAAAATATTCAAAGTGACAGCCGTCGTTTTCCATTCAATAATCGAAGTGGCTGTGACGTCACACACCTCATACAACATGGCTGAGGCTGACGTCACGGCTTGGTCTGTCGCATTTTCGTAGATGGCAGCACTGTCACATACAATTCAAAAACTGTCATAGTCCGAACTGTCAAATGTCACCCAAGATGGAAGCACTGGCACAAAACGTTACATGTCACAGACTCCCAAGTAGCACACAGAGGTCATAATTCGGTTGTGCAGACGTCTACTAGACCTTTCGCAAAAGGACTTATGTCTCGTAATATGCTAAGACGTCGCTATGTATGCCAATACGATAAAGAGGCACACTCTTGCGACGTCACATCGACGTTATAAAGTAGTGGTAATGACTTGCCAATATGGACTTATATAAGGCAGTCGCAAAAGGGTCGTTCTGTGGTCTTAGTGTAGTCATTATATCATTATGCATGAAGGTCATAATCTTTCTAATATAGTATCACAATATGTATACCATATCAAAAGATTTTATATGATATCAATATAATATATAAGTCAGCCTTCCTGTACATGTTCAGGATACTCTGTGACCGTGATAGTAATCGAGATAAAAATGATTTTCATTTATGTGTCTTTAAGAATTGTTCTGAAACTCTAGTGACCAGGCAAATCCATTTTTACGATCAAAATCCAATTCTAGTCACTTAAAATTCATGCTCCTCGAAAATGAAGAGAGATAAATATTTATTTTCATTTCAGAAAAAATATATTTCATCAATATTTCTCATTATTCGTTGAAATATGTAGACCATATAACGAAAGATACTTGATTAGCACATCTCCAATGATTTTTAAATTGATATATCACCCAGGGTCCCATATTTTCTATTTTAAATATTTTTGTTCCAATATGGCTCTCAGAATGATGTTATCAATCAATCGAAAAACATGGATGCCGTACTTCTAGTGTCGAGAAGTTGTCATTACTCCGGTATGTACTATCATAGAATAGTTTACGAGTGTCCCAAAGACATCGCAATATCTTACATAAAAAACTTGTAATGTAGTCGCTGTGACCACAAGTAGCAAGGTTTGTTGTACTAACGTCGTAACGCTATCAAAACAGGAAAATATATACACTGAGTGCTTAAGCATTCGGCTAGTTCCGCCCAATGGAAAACGCTAAAAATAACTGACATTTACAATAGATGTTGAACAGTTATATTCAAATATTTTTAATTTATCACTCGAAGTGCACATATATATTATTTATGTCTCTCCTTGTTGTGAAAACAATTGAAGAAACTGAATAAACTTCATTTTTTTGCAGTGTCCCGATAGACTGATTAATTATTTCAGATGTTAATTTTGGGGTTGGCACTCATCCTTCCTCTTTATATTTTTATATACGCTCCAGTTCTCTTGTAAGGCAGATTGGATTTTTGATTTGGCATTTTAATTATTCATATGGAACTGAATATTCTACATAAATAACACAATATACCTATCCAACAAAAATAACATAACCAACAAAAATAATCTAACCATAGATACATAATGTAATCATTACGACCAAAGTTCATCAGTTGATAAAACTACATTACATGAGTACAATATGTAGTCGTAGAAACGTTTCAAAAATCTATTCATTAGAACCACATATGTTCATTGTCATAATAACCTCACAGCAACTGCTCTTAAGTTCTACTTAACGACACATACAATGTATTTACATACAAACCACAGTACAACTTCATCTCGAGAATTATTTATTGTACTCTCGTTATATCTACTACCCGACGTCATAGCAACGCCTGAAGGTTATAAAACGCACATTAACTTTTTGGTTCTAAAACATACAAATACGTGGTCTTTAAGACGGTATAAGAAGTCATTATGTCGATTTCATGACTCTGTACTACTTGGGCTGTCAATAGTCTGTGACAGTTGGGTTTGAATAGAGCTGCTCCGTATTTCGAAGTTTGACTCTTGCTCGACAAGGATGTGTATGAAGGCAGATTAGCGACATTTCAAAATTGGCATCACCCATATCCCAAAGAAAGATTGGCCATAGGTGGTTTCTTTCATACCCAGAGAGGAGACATTGTTGTGTATCCGAAATGTCGAATTGAAGGATTCAGATGGCAGTTGAAAGATGATGCTCAACTTGATCACTTCAGTTGAAGTCCACATTGTGGGTTTTTCACAGAAGAAGACGCTGCCACTTGAGGAGACGTATGCAGCTCGAAGATTTTTTCACCCCAGAGGATAAAAGAACACACCTACCAACAGCAGCAGCGTCCACGAAGAGACATCGCCATCCTCATCAATGTCGTGCAAAGTATGTTTGGAAAAGGACATGAACGTGGAACACGGCCTGCTGTGCGGAATGCCCGATGAAATTGGAAAATTGTGGTGTGTGCAGAGCCCCAATTCAATACTATTTGAAAGTTTTTGTATCTTAGAGAGATTATTCAATATATTGAATTTCAAAATTAACTTGTGTATTTTATTAATTGTCTCATATGTTTAGAAAAAAAAGGAGGTTAGAATTCCTCCTCACCTCATTTGAATTTTGAGGTTATGTTACCTCTAAAATTGGGGTTATGTTTGAAAAAGTAAGGTTAGAATCTCCACCTCTTGCAAATTTTGGGGATATATTTTCTCTGAAAGTGAGGTTATGTCATACATAAAGAACGCTGATGTTGAGGGTGAGACTGAATGACGTCATCGTTTTTTGACTTGTTCAGACAAGTCTGAACTTGTCTCTATCCAATAAAGGAAAACATCGAATGAAATGATGACACAGAGCTGCCATCATTTCATTCAAAGTTTTTCTGTATAATAAATAAAAATCAAAGTCGATATACACTCATTTTATTGATACATATTTTTTTTTCAGTATGAACAATACATTATATTTTTTATATTATATATATATATATATATTATATATATATATATATATATTATATATATATATATATAAAATATAATTTTTAAGAAAAATATAATATATATATATATATATATATATATATAATACGGTATAAGTGGGCCTCCGGCCTTGTTAATTTTGAGGTTCACTGAGACTCCGATGTCACCGAGCCTCCGATATACGGACGCCCGGTAACCACCCTTTAAAAAATGTCGCATACGATATGTAACATAGTAACAAACACTTTGCCACAAAAATATGGAGGAGTCCAAGTTGCCCGATTTTTGATAGCCATTTAAAATTTAGTGCAGTCCCTCGCCGCTGAAGTGCGCTGCTTATATACTTTGTTTATGTTATAGTGTTTGAAAAGTATACTTTCGAAGGTCACTGGGCTTCCCCAATTTGGCAACACAGGGGATGCACACAAATATCATTCATTTTAGATTGTCATCAAGAAACATGTATTCTTTCCGCGCACGAACGAAATAAATTGTGGAAGCTGCAATTGCCTCCCAAATATTTGAGAATGAGCCTGGTAAATACTTTTTCTCATCGATTCCGCAATTTATATTACTGCGATTACGTCAAGATTTATTCGGGAGTCCACTGAAATATTGCGATATTTCACCATTTCAGAAAAGGTACTTTGACAATGTAATACACAAATCACTCAAACAATTTCTCATGCAAGATTCAACAAAAAGACACCAAACTTTCGCTATCTTCTCAAGCAAAAAAAAATTAATTTCTTCCTTTCATTGAATGAAAACAATCTTCATATAGAATCCCTACTTGAATATATTCTCGTGTGAGTATTTTGTGAACCTGAAAAAACGCTTGCATTGTTTTCCACATATCAGAAAATCTATATTCTCGTAATGTGTCTTGTATTTGATTTGTATTATTCAGTTTCGGTTATTATATTGTGTACCACGGAAGTTACTGCATGAGGTTGCTTAAAATGGATTATTAATTAACTGAATGTAGGAATCTGGGGTATTCCAAGGTTCAAGATAACAGATAAATCATGAAAAATTTTCAGGTAAACGACTCAAATGAATTCAATTTTAATCAGAACATGCTACTGTTCAAATGTACAAAAAAAGGATGGAATTTTTTGGGTGTGTGACACAAGTTATGTTATAAAATCAGTAGCCCATTGTTTGAGAAATATACCAACAAAAATAGTCAACAGAACATATACATATAGACACTAATGAATTGAAATAATCTATACATATATAATTACATGTCCTGACTGACTGATTCACTAACTTCAACGCCCAGACCAAATAACTCAACACAAAGAGCTGAAATTTTGATAGCGTATTCCTATGATGACATGAGTATATAACCAAGTTTTTTTCAATACTCCATCCCTAAAGGGGTGAAAATCACAATACCCTTAGTTTTGAAGTTAGAGTCATGGAAACTGCTATTTTTGGCCTTTTCTTCTCAAATAACGAAACACGTATTTTTAGATTATTGGAAATTCAACCCCTAAAGGGGTAAAAGGGTTAAATGGGGTTCGAAAGTTTGTACTGGAGTACCCTTAGTTTTCGACTTGGGTTCATAAAAATTGGTATTTCAGTGTCTTCAGCAATCCAAACCCTAAAGGGGTCAAATGGGGAGTGAAACATTTTAAGTTAGGATCATGAAAATTGATATTTGAGGTCTTTTCACATATGAAGACATTTGTTTTCCAGTGTTTTTAGAAATTCAACTACTAAAGGGGCGAAATGGGGGCTGAAAATGTTTATTAGGGTTCCGTGAGTTTTTGAGTTAGAATAATGAAAATTGGTGTTTTGGCTCTCTGTCACGAATAAATAAATCGTGTTAAACTTCATTCAAAATGCCATATCTACAGGGGTGGAAAGGGATTGGTGAATTTGTAATAGTCGTCACAAAGCATTACTTCCGCTGTCAAATCAATTATGCCACCCAAACGAGATATCGGGATAACAGGATAACGGGAAACGAAATCACGGAATAGCCTGAGTCATAAGCTAGATGAAAACATATGGAAAAATGCTAGTTGATAATAATATAACAATACAATAATATATTTTAGGAAGAAAACCTTATAAGTGAGAGTTCTAAAGGGTACAGAAAATCGAATAGAAGAGGAACTTTCTTTCACAGATCTTGAAAACTACTCAAAATTATTTATTTATATTACCGAAGAAAATTATTCACTGTGTTATTGAGGATTTGGAAGAATAGGAAATAATGAAATTGAATAGAAATCATTATGCTCAATGAATAATATATTCAATTCTTCTTGAAAGGAAACTAAGGAAAATAGATCCAAATAAACTGGGGTACCATTAAAAACACATTTTCGAAATTGAAAGTAGGTATCGAGAAGTTTTTTTTTTCATAATGGAATGATAAGTATTATCAATATATATTACTGAATCCTTAACCAATATTTCCACAAATAAAAATATTTTCCAAACCATGCGTAATGGGATAATATTTTTTTTCCTTTTATAACATATGTTGTTTAGGAAAAACCCGTGTATCAAACTCAATCGATTCGGGATGACATTCTAAAAAAGTCGTATTTTTCGATTTTTTTAACAAAAAACGGAAATAAAAATAAGAACGGTTCTAGTTTTTTTGGAAAAAGCTCAAAAACTATCGACTATCGGGAAAATTAAAAAAAAAGATAGATTTTCTGTGATAATGTTACTCTCGCAACTCTATCCCAATTATTAATAATTTTAATTCAACGATGAATTAAAACAGGGCTTCGCGTGGGCGTTACGCTGAACTACACCATCTTTCGATAGAGGAATTCACATAACATATTTTTTATATTATTAAATATAAATTTAAAAATTCCAAAAACTATTGTATTATGTATCATTGGAAAAATGTAATTTTGGGAATTTGTTTTTCATTCAATTTTGATAATGTAAGGCTATCGTTATTTGAGTAGTTTTTTTGGAACCGCCGATTTCATTGAAAACCGAATAGTTGTTCACAGAATGACTCCATGATTTCTTGCTTCCTGAAGCACATTTTACAGTGTACTCGATTATATCACGCTATAAAATTGTTTAAAAGTTACTTAATTTGGTAATTATAAATTTCTAAAGATAACAAAATATGAGAAACACACACAGTTTGTTGTATATGGTTGTTCTTGTTATTTTTTGTACTACTCAAAAAAAATCAACGCCAATCAAAGTTTGTTTATAACTAATTGTTAACTAAATAAAGAGTTATTGATAAAAAAAATAACATTTTTTCCTATTAGGTGGAGAATAACCAATTCCGCATTTTGGAAGAAAAAAAATTCTTAATATATTTAAATAATGAGAAAATAAAAAAAAACAATTTTAAAAAGAATATAATAAACGTTGTGAAATGTCTTTGTCAGACATAAAACTGATAATAATGTGGAATATCAAAAAAATACAATGTTTATTCGATATCTCATATTTTGTAATTTTTAGAAATTTATAATTAACAAAATAATCAATTTTTTATCAATTTCTGCATGATATCATTGAGTACACATGTAAAATGTGCTCCAGAAAGCAGAAAAAAATATGGAGTCATTCTCTAAACAATTATTCGGTTTTTATAAAAACGGTGATTCTCACAAAACTACTTAATTAAGAATAGCCTCCGATTATCAAAATTCAATAAAAACAAAATAACGAAATTATATTCTTTCAGGTGTTCAGCTGATACTTTGATTTTTTTAAATTTATATTTGAGAGTATAAAAAATATTGTATTTGAATTGCTCTCTCAAGAGGTGCTGTACTCCTGCCGTAACGCCCGCGCGTAGCCCTATTTTCAACGTTGAATCAAAATTATAAATAATTGATATAGATTTCCGTGACAAAATTTTTCATAGTAAATAGTCTCGTCTTCAAGAATCTGTTTTTTTTATTTCATCTATCATCAAGAGTTCTTGAGTTACTACCAAAAAACTAAGGCTGTTTTTATTTTTTGTTTTGTGTTAAAAAACTAGCACATTTTCGTCAGAATGACATCCCGAATCGAATGAGTCATCGCTCATATATTCAGAAGGCTTGGAACTATTTTTCGCAGGAAACTCACTTCTCTACTAGACTATGATGACATGAGTAACCACTATGAAGGTTTTTTGATACTTCAAAGGGGTGAAAATGAAAATACCGTTAGTTTTGAAGTTAAAGTCATGGAAATCTCTCCAAATCTAAATAATTTATTTATTGATACTCAGAATCAACCTTCAATGGTATAGTCTGAGGTTTTAATGGATCGCACTATTTAATGAGGAAGTGTATGATATGAGCATTGCAGTTTGACTATGAGTTCAAATATTAGGTATGTATTGAGAGCGAAAATACATTTTTGTTCGAGAGGCGCCATTTGCAGTGGATCGCTACAATCACTCGAGAGCAGTTATGTCTCGTTTTTCCCGAAATGCAACACATAAATATAACTGTTCACTAGTGGCGGCTATTTACCAACTAATTGCTATCGACGGCGCGCGTTTTTATGATGTTATTGCGAGCAAGTGTTGAAAGTATAAATTTCAAAGTAAGTTTTAGAAATGTAATTTCAAGTCAACAGTTGAATTGAAAGCTGATTACTTCAGATGCTGGTGTTAAGAGTCAACAATTTTCTTTACAATTTTTATTATTTACAAATATAATATAACATTCAAATGTTTTTTGAATTTCATTGACATTAATATTTATTATACAATCTGAACAACTAGAAATATTCCTTCTGCACTTCCTATGTTTTTTTGTCATTAAGTATTCTTGTAGGAGGGATGGAATGAACAGTAGTGGCCGCCTTCAAAAGAAGCCTTTTGGCAATATTTTACTAATTATACAGCCAATCCCCAATTGAATTTAGTATTTAAAATTTCCATCGCCTGTGTTTTTTGATAGTACTTAAGTTTGCACTTTCTTTTACCAGTAAAGTGACCAAAGACCGGCGAAAACAGTGACCAGTATAGAGCTTTGGATCTGTCAGTTTCAAGAACTCTCCTGGAATTTTACTGATATATAGATACCAACTGGATTTTTGGTAAATTTCAATAAAAATTAATTAAAAGTGGTCAACCGTAGTGGAAGATCGTGGAACGTTTGAATTTGAATCGGGAATTTTTACTATTAATGAAGACTAATAAGCACAAAATATACCCAATATAGTTTACTGCTTTCACCATGGAATACTTATTGTCTAGTATAATTTTTGGGAACTCTTCTAAGCCACTATTCCTTGAATATTTTCAGAATGATCGAAGGTAGATTATATATTCTCGTTATACGATACTACTGAAATAAATTTCATTTCAGAGTATGAAGCAAAATTCAAACTTTCAACTACCGGATAAACTTTTCAACAGGCCGTGTGATTTGTTATCATGCTGTGGAATTGAATATTGACTGAAAAATTGGCAACAGTGTCAGGAGGCCCAGTAAATACACAATAGCTTCAAAAGGAGGCCAAGTTACATAAACTCCCAAAAAACGTATGTAACATATACAGAGGAGGCTAACTAGCCTGAGATAGTGGCGGAGGCTGAGTGGGCTATTAACTGTTTGCTTTGTATAAACACGTGGATGCTTGGTGGGCCGAGTATGAAACCGAAGCTGAGTTGGTCTATATAGATATAAATATATATATATATATATATATATATATATATAGATATATATATCACTCTCTATCTCTCTCCCTCTCATAACCATTGTATATATATATATATATATATATATATATATATACAATGGTTATGAGAGGGAGAGAGATAGAGAGTGATAGAAAAAAAAGCATTCATTCACGCTGGCACAATAAATGGAAATTTGGAAAAAAAATATGAAATACAAGTTGGCTGGTTGGCAGATGGGGGCGGAGGTGGGCTATTTAGTCATCATGCTATAATGGCCCCATGCAAGTGTAATGTCCGATCCGGGGATTAGTGTTTTTGTTTTGTTCAATACTAAAAACATTATGGGCGTACGAGCGGATGCATCGTTGATTAGTCGATTTTTTCCTTCTGATCTCTAAGACATTCGACTTAGTCATTGAAGGAAATTTTATTTTCCACAACATTATATCGGAGTCCGACGAAATCTGTCATGATGCAGCCGTTCGCTTCGTCTTTCATCAAACCCGGATTTTTTTTGTTTACATGCGGAATACCGTACTTTTTGCATGGGTAGTCGCTCGTATCGAAATTTTCCAAGTTTTCCCCGATTACTTCTCTATATACATCATCGCATTTAATTTCGTATATGAGAGAATCCGTATCCGTGTACATCAACTTACACTGATTGGTCTCGAATTTTTTCAACATGAATTTATAATGAAAATCGTAAACACAAATTTTGGAAATATCTAGAATAGCCATACCGATATAAAGGGGTTTATTGAATAGCAGTTCAGACTTGTTCATTTCGATAGCCATCAAGTTTCCATCAAAAATGGTTCGATTGTGGAATTTCGGACTACTTATTGAATTTTTCGCCCCATATCTGCCCTCCCATTTATTGACCATTTTCACCACTCTGTGCTTCCTGATGTTTTTCATAGTCTTTCCGAAAATACTGTTTATGGCCAATTTATAGTTATTTTTTCCGAAAGTGGTTGTAGCTTGGGCGCGTAATTTTGTGTTTAATTCAATGTAGGGCTGCAGCCATGCCGATTGTTTGAACTGCAACATCCTGTGAATTTTTCTGAGAATAAGGCCGTTTTCCAAAGCTTGTTTCAATTTGCGGTAATGTACGACATAGTTTTCTTTGTTGTACATGGTGGTCAGTAATTTGGGTAATTTTGAACCTGGAGGAGTTCGGTGTTCTGCACAAAGTGGAAAATATTTGTGTTCATCATGTATTCCTTCGGGGTATTCCAGGTCGACTTCGAGAATATACCCTGTATCAGAAGTATCTGACACCTCCAGAACGTTGAAATTAACGAAATCTTCGATCCATTTGAACGCTCCAGAGGGCAAATACTCCCACATAGCCCTTTCATAGAAATTATTCACGTCCAAGTATAATAAATATTTGGAGGGTTGTTGAGGATCATGCCTCTCCCCCATATATTTATAATTAGCGTGAGAGAATATAATCGGTTACAATACTGACTTATATAGTTATTCTAATCTCAATTGGAACGGCAATAAAAATAAGAGCACCACGAGGAGTGTTCATATGCACTGCCCGGCAAATGAGAAATTTATATACTACCAGTGTTTTTACTTTCAAAACGTTCCTGGTAAAATCAAAAAAAAGTTCTGTCGTGTGGAAGAGAATTCCTTTTCGAAACTTTTTATGTCGGTCCAATTGGGATTAGAAATACTATACCACCCCGAATTCCTTTTTCTATAAACAAAAGCATGTAGACATCCTAGATAATCTCCAGCTTACACTTTGTATACTTTAACATGCATGACCACGAATAGCCAGGCATGGTATAGTACCAAGCGGGGTCGAGTCCATAAGTGTCCTGACCCAACTGCCGGAAATTCTCAAAGACGTCACATAGCACTGAAATATCGGTTTTCATGTATAAGTCAAAGTAGTCGCCCAGTGTTGCCAAATCAAACGATTGCCACACCTTCTGGGCATGTTGGTATTCATGCTCGGAGATATCACATTCGTCCAGCTGATTGTGGCAACGCTGGCAGCGCTGTCATCTCTAATTTCTCCATGGAATCCACGAAGTCGTAGGGGAATACTATTTTGCACGTGATTGGTGAAAATTTTTCATTGTTTATATTTTGAAATTCGCGCTCCGTATTACAGATATCTTCCACTTTGAGCGTTCGCACCAGGCTCCAGGCTTGCGTCCATGGATTTAAAAGAATCGATGGAACGGAATTTAATGTCTGTCTGTTCGTCGTATTGTGTGAAAGATATATATTTCTCTTTGCCTCGTTTCGCGATATCTCGAATAATGAAATGGCTGTCATATCCACTTAGATTATGGAAAACAATGGGGAGCACAAAGGATGTTTTATAGTTGAGGCTACATGGATGATGTTTATGGTCGGTCAATCATTTGATCTTTTTGGAAAGGTTTTTCACAAATATGACAAGTTGAATCCGCCGCCGTTCTAATGGGATTGCCAGACATGGGAACGATTTCCTGAATTTTTCCTTCTACGGAATTCGCTATGGCTCTCAATTGTTCCGCGAACCATATCATCATCATTTGAAATATAAGCCTGCGCTATAGAGAATGTGTTTTTGGTATTTCGCTGTTTTGGACTTGGTTTCATCATCAGTAAACGGTTCCAAAATCGGCATTTATCACAAATGGAACCATTTCTTTGTGTACAAAGTCCTCGACATGATCATATTTCGGGAAGGAAATTTTGTAGTGATTAGCTTTTTCACAATCAACAGTATGATTGTCTAATTTCTCCTGACTTTGGCAATAATTCAGACATCTGTCACAAATGTAATGTTTTGCCTTATGTTCACTGATTTGTGAGCTAACCAGTCGAGAAAGATCTTTACTCCAACAATTTAATGTCTGTCTGTTCGTCAGCGCCCTCGTCACTTTCCGGCGGCGCCTCGTAATCATTTGATTTCACAGATTATTTATTTTGAATCATGAGTCGTGTCGAGCAAAATTTTTTTTTTGTAAGTCTCGTCGGTACAGTTCTGAAAAATGTATGTCGGCATCGTCATCGTTATTCGCTGATGATTTAACCAACCGCCGAAATACCGTTGAGTTTTTAAAATTTTGAAATTTGACCGAGAGTTATGGGAAATTCCAATCCCTCCATATTCAGTACGGTTGACCAATGAGGGTATTTTGATTGTCTCTCTGGATGATACCCGTGTGGTACAGCATACAAAGCGGAAACCACCGGCCATCTAAAACAATTATTGTCGTCGGTATTACGCACGTTAATACAAGCCTTTTTTCTAGCAAATGTTTGTGGAACTTTGATGAAAGATGAACCCCCTTTGCCGAAACCTTATTGATTGATATTAACTTCCAAATTTACGATTTTTTGTAATTCCCACCAGCTTTCTTTTCCGCAGAATTCCTCCAATGTATTGCCCAATTTATGTACAACAAATTCCTCGAACCGCCCCTGTAAATCTGTTCCCCTATCAATTACCGGTTCTTAAGTATCGAGATATTTTAAATCGAGTTTTTTCTCATCCAAGCACATTTTGACGAATTCCCCGCAAAAACAAGTATTAACCTTCAGTATGGGGATTTTTTTTAACATGTTATTGATTCTACGTTTGAAGTGGCTGAAGGCGTCTTTGAAAAATTGATTCGTGTCTTTGTGAGCCAAATTTATGATTACCCCTGTACGAACTTGTCCCCGGAACGTCGATTCCAAATCTTCCCAAATGACTAGGCTTTTTAGATTTTTTTTTCTAACATCCAACCCCCATTTCTAAATTTTTGATGAAATGACATGTTTTTAAATGTCCCAAACTTGTTTCCAATTTTCTCAATATTCCAATGGCAGAAATTTTGATGCCCTACTATATGTTGAATGTTTTAGCCATGTTTCACGTTCCATTGGACTGGATTTTTGTTCGAGAAGTTTTTGAGCCTCCATGTTTTCAATAATAATCTCATCGCTGAGAGCGGCAATTTGCTCAGAATCCATGGGTATTTAAAAAATGGATGAATGGACTTAGTTGTGGATGAATTCAAAGACAGTTGTCTTCGTCGTGGATGGCTTCACGATGAATAGTCTCGAGGTTTGAACTCGTCGATTTTCGGCTGTAACACCTCGAAAACCCTCCTAGGTAGGAAGACTGATTTGGTTTCCAAATCGGCTACTATTGTGTCGTTTCAACCACTCTCAATTTCTCGATTAGCATAGGCTTGTTTAGCGGCAATGTTGATAGAGCCACGGTTTCCCTGTAGCTACTGCTCGCAACAGCGAAAAAAAGTGGGATTTGAAAAAATAAAATGAGAAAAAATACCAATAATTTGGAAAAAAGTTGAGAAAAAAATAAAAACTTACGTTTTTAAGATGTTTGGTTTGGTTTGGTAGATGCACACACAAACACACAAACTCAGAGAACGAGAGAGAGCACTGGACAGAACGATGTTTACAGTACAGAGTACAGATGAAGAATGAACCTGACGGTGGAGATTGGTCACGTACACCAATTCTCCACTGCGCTTTTCAAAAACCGCCAACTCGACAAAATTCTCAGAACTGGCAATAATTTGACCTTGAATATACAAAACTATCCCACGGATTGAACGATCTAATTCTCAGAATTTCGTCTTCATTTTTTCTAAGAATTGCTTGTTCACTGCAAATTCTCACAGATCGGGATGAACACCTTCAACCTTATCTCAGTTAATATAAACAAACCGCAATGTACACACTCCTTCAAAGGATTCCGATATCCGGTCGCTTGAAAACAACTGATAACGAAAGTGCTGACGTTGAAACGGCTGCTGGTTGCATCGACTTGTTGGTTGAGTCATGGCCGCATCATCGGTCATAAACACTGGTGACTCCTCCCACTTTCCATAATAGCTGACATTCACTTCCTCGATTGAACAAAAAGGCTATTGGTTGACGGCCGACCAATGCCGTTGACGAATGCAGCTATTGGTTGACAAATGTGGCTAGGACTGTGACGGCCCCACCCACTCCCATTTCAATATGGCTGCTGCTCGGCTATTGGATAGCGGTTGACAGCTATCACCACTGACACGACCTATCACAGCCTCCCTACTCCAACTCTCAATCCCACACTCCCATCCACAACATGGCTGCCACCATTGCGACCAATCACAGACCACTCCCACAAATGTTTTCCCTGCCCACACACCCACTCATAAACCTACAACCGCCATTTTTTCCTAATCCCCTCCTACAAATAACCGACGAACATGGCGACGATCTCAACCCAGTGGCGGCCTCCAAACCAATGGCGGTGCGGGATCATGTGGCATGAGTTGGAGAGACCATGTGGAGCTGTGGGGATTCTGTGGCCCAGAACCTACTCAGCTTATCTACTCTCTTTAAAACAAGCTTTCATTTAAGCCGTGTACTAAAACGTATAAAATTAGTTTAAGTCATCACTGACAATTGTTTAATTATTTTTTGTTGAATTATTTGGTTTCAAAAAGCTTGTCGCGTGAATTGTAATAAAATTATTACTTCAACAAGTTGTTACTTACCAACCAATCATTGTCCAATAAAATTAATTGGTACCTAATTTTATAAACATTTCTCGCGACACGCTTCTCAAAACTGAATAATTTAACGAAAAATAATTAAATCATTGTCAGCGATGGCTTAAACTTATTTTATACGTTTTAGTACACGGCTTGAATAAAAGCTTGTCTTGAAAAACTATTTTATTAGTTATTTTATTAAAGGATTAATTCAAACCCCTGTACTTATGATTTAATTTGTGGGAAGGATAATACCGCTAACATATGTGTGACTCTAAACTTCAAAATATACAAGGTGGTTTATTTTTCGAAAGGTGTTCTATTTCAAGAAAAGTACAAAAACCATGAATATCCTATATTCTGAAATTTCCGTCCTCAAATATAACCATTTCCTCACTATATAATGATTTCAGTAACCTCTTGAGAGGTATGAATTTTACATCCAATCATATGACCAGTTTTCGAGATATAGGGCGTTGAACTGGAGAATGGCTGATTTTATTAGTTTTTTTCTTCAAATTGAAAAGCTGGATTGACTTTATGTTGCGTATATGAGTACAATATAAGTTTTGGTTAGATGTACATAGAATGGTACAGCTAAAAATATTCACGTTAGAGGGTGATTCACGAATAAATCACAATAGGTTTTTGTAATCACTCTCAATAATTCTACAGTTGCGCAACAAAGAAATTATTTCATTATGTTAATGTCTACCCGTTCATAATTCTAAGGCTGAAATATGTCGCTATTACTACTTTTCATACATGGTGAGCCATACGGCCAACCACCAAAAATAATTATGCTTTGAAATTATTGAAACAAGAACTTGCATTTCTTTAGTGACTTTTGAGTAACCTAATAACATTACATTAGGGATGCATAACCGTAAGATTTCATTGTTTTATAATCACCTACAAAATGTATCGGTATACACATCTTTGTCCGATATAATTAACAAGTTTTTATACACCCGGTAACGAAGATGATAATTATTCATTTTCTCAGGCAGGTACTTCACAATATTTGTGTAGAGCGAGTTATATAGTATATTAAAAATTATAATAATTATTAGCCCTCGTATTACTAACTAAATGTACTATTTTCAGCAGAAAAATATGTTAATTTAGGAATATCCATACATTGAAGAATTCAATAATAGTTACCAACGTATATTGCAAAAATTAACTGAACCTTTAAATTAATTTCCACAGAGGTTTTGATTATTTTTCAGTGGTTTTTCAAGTTATTGTTGTTGTGTACATCGCACAACGTTTGTTTGACAGTATACAAACCTAAAGTGAATTCTAAATCTCAAGCAATCAACGGAGTTCATGACTTCATCGAACAAAACCATTCAGAGAACGATGAGGTCAAAATGGAATTCAAAAATAGAAAATATGAATAACATTGAAAAGAGATCAAATGACCGAGGAAATAGTCACACCAAGTAACAAACAAAAAACCATCTGGAAACAAGGAAAACAAACAAACAACAAAATAAAATCACGAGTAAAAAATATAATGAGTATTTTGTAAATATAGCTAGTGAAATAATTAAAAATCCTGAATCTAGTCGATCTTACAAGAGCTACTTATAGGAGCAAAAAATCCCTGAAAATACAGTTTCTTATATCCAAACACAGAAGCTGAAGTGAAAAATATTATTACATCTTTTAAAAATTATAATGCAAATGACATTTTTGACCACTCTACGGTAATGTTCAAACAAAATATGTCACCATTAATAGCCCCAATAACTCATATAGTAAATTTAATTCATTTGCATGGCGAATTTCCCAGTAAACTGAAAATAGCTAAAATTATACCTATTTACAAATAAGGAGATTAAGAAATAATTTCTAATTATCGCCTAATTGCCCCAACTCCTATCTCAGCAAAAATCATAGAAAAAGTTATTGCCATCAGAATAGCAAATATTCTAGAATCACACGAACTATTTTCAGAAGCACAATTTGGATTTAGGAGAAACAGAAGCACTCCGGAAGTATTGCTTAAACTAGTCTCCTACATCCGAGAGGGTTTTCAAAACTCTAGTCCACAATAGGAATCTTTTTAGATCTCAGTAAAGCCTTCGACTGTGTTTTCAATAAACTAGAATACTATAGACTAAGAAGTAGAATACAAACACTTCTATGAAGACGCTGAGCAAGACGTTTTCAGTTACCTATCCATTGTGTACCACAAGGAAGTTCTTAGGTTCCCTACTATATATATATATATATATTTAAACGACCTTCCAAACAGCTCACCATTTTTCACTTGCTCATCACATTTTTTGCTGAACGCTTTGATACATGTACTGATGTGACATCTTTTGTAAATGACATTGTGAACGACATATCAGATTGGTTCAATGCAAATAAGCTTGGTCTTAATAAAAATAAAACAAAAACGTTAAACATTGAAATCAAACTGAAGCCGTAAAATCACTAGGAATATGGCTTGATACAAAATTAACCTGACAAAATCATATTGATAATATGATGATCAATTTATCAAGGAAAATATATGCTCTCAGAAAATTTAAAAACGACCTTGGGCAAAATGCCGCTATAGCTGCCTATCATGCAATTTTCCATAGTACAATGACATGTCCACACACATGCAAAATGTGTTTACCATGCATGAAAGAACAATTAGAGCAATCGTGGGCATACAGAGCAACGACTCATGTGAACCATGGTTCATAAAACTTAACATAATGACACTACCATCTGTAAACATATTCTGTAATCTTCTAAACATGAAGGAAAATTACTCCAATCATCCAACAAACGAAGGAAATCACTCTCAAAACACCCGCTATAAAAACGATATACAAATACCGAAACAAAGACTTGAATCCACTAGAAAAAAATGAGAATAAATCTTCACAACTCATTGCCCACACAACTAAAAAATATTAATTTGATCAAATTTAAACTGACCTTAAAATAAAACAACTAATGAAAAACTTTTTTAAAGACTAGCTTTTATTTAAGCCGTGTACTAAAACGTATAAAATAAGTTTAAATCATCGCTGACAATAGTTTAATTATTTTTTGTTGAACTATTTGTTTTTAAAAACCTTAACGCGCAAAGTATTTATAAAAGTAGGTACCAATTAATTTCATTGGACGATGATTGGTTGGTAAGTAACAACTTGACGAAGTATTAATTTCATTACAATTTGCGTGACAAGCTTTTTGAAACCAAATAATTCAACAAAAAATAATTAAATCATTGTCAGCAATGACTTATTTTATACGTTCTAGTACACGACTTCAATAAAAGCTTGTCTTTGAAAGGATTTTTATTAGTTATTTTATTTTTTGCTTTCTAATTTGTTCGCCTTAATCTGTTCATTTCTACTAGAGCATCGTTATTACAAGGTCTCTTCCCTGTGAGTTTTAAGCTGAAAGAAATCATGATCTCCGACCCCAAAAACTCCCACACACCAATTTTGAATATAATCGCGGCGTAACGAGTGCTGTATTGCCATTTACGACACTGGTACGGTATTGATGAGACACCAGTGCTGCCCTGAGCTCCGAGGGATATTGAGTCCGTTGTGGAGAATGAGAAGTGCCGAATTTATTGGAACTACTCATTCCCCACCCTCAGGCAAATACAAGCCAACAAGCCTGATGTATAGAAAAATCGAATTAAACGGTTTTCTTCACATAAAGGATTCAATATAAAATTGAACCAGAAAATGGTAGATCTCAGGTGAAAAACAACTACTTTCCTGGCAAATACCACGCAGAACGTTGAATGATATTCACCTGAAAATCCATGCATACTTCCATATAATATCAATGGACATTGAATGCAAATGTTTTTTTCTGATGAGCTCATTATGTTTAATTTCAAAAGACTGATATAGGATTTCAGTATA